>JAQIXS010002104.1:0-24726 GCA_034700785.1 Rossiulus vilnensis
AGGGGGAAGCAGTGGCAGAAGTAAAGGAGAAAGTTCAACTCTCGCGACCTGGATACGTCCAATTAAAAAAGATTGTTACCCAAGGAAGGAGCGGTTCTGGCAAACCATACATAGCAAGATGAATTTGTTTGCCTGTTGTCAAAGCTCAATGGTTTAATTTTGTTTACATTTGCCCTCTTCCTGAAACGTGCTCGATTTCCCCCCTTAATTTGAGGACACATATTAGTAGTAATTAAAGATGCAGATAAGCTAATTGGTTAGATGTGCAACATTAACTGTGAAATAAATTGACTTTGTCATGCAGTTTATTCTAGGCAATATCTACGCAGATGTATGGTTTTTTGAAAATGAAAGGTTGACGACAGTGCAGCGTCAGACCTAATTACCACAACTGATATCCTGCCGAATTTCCTAAATTAGAGATAAATGGTGTTTAGAGCGCATCTTACATGTTCATGCACAGTGTATCTGTTTTCAGGAAGTAGTTCATTTATTGTCATGAAAAGTGAATGCATCTAACTTTGATCTGGATGTAACTGAATAAGATCTATTTGGACTCGCTACAGTACCCCAGTATCCCAAATTGGTAGATGATGGCTTTCTTTGCACACGCTAATTTACAATTTCACGGTACCCCTAATAACCCTTTAATTATTAATGCTTTAATCCTGATGTCTGCTCGTGAATGAAGTGTCTAATCAATTCATTTCGTCAGTGAATAACTTAAATTGAGCACTGTTGCAATTTTCCACTTGATTTGCCTCAGTTCTCAATCCAGATACAGTCTGTTTGTCCTAGAGTCACTCCGACTCACTCGTGGACTGGTTGCAACCAATAATAGTAATTTTATCTCGCAATTTGAATTCAGTTGTCAAGTATTTGCACATTGCTTTTATTTTTTCTAACAGGGATTCGTTGGAACGGCATAAAACACGTTTACGCTAATTCTCTTAAAGAGTGATTAAGCAATTCATTTTGCTCTATTTTGAACGGTTGTGTAATGCACACAAGTAACAAGGTTAACAATTTTTTAACATGGATGGGTAATCCAAGATAATATAACATATAAGAGAAAGAAATCTGATCGCAAAGCATTAGGTCAAAGGTAATCGTATGTTAAAAATACAAGTAGTTTTTACAAACAGCGTAAAACCTGAAATACAATGATAGGAAGTTCATTCTTATTTTATGGGTATGTGACTGCCCAATTTAGTATTTTTCCCTTACACTTAATGAACACTGAACAGTTACTTTTGTAAAACCTAGTAACGATTACTCGATTACTATCATGGATTTTTCCCTACATTCTTATGCGAAACATCGTTTAGTAATATTATTAAGAAAACGATGTAGTAAAATGTCTCAACAAGAAGGATCACTTATCATAGATTTTAGCCTACCTTTCGTACTATTTGACATAATTTCTAAATTTATTTTTCTCAGTTTATAATTGGTCGTTCACTAGGGTCTAAGTTATGTTTTGTAATTTAAAATTTTCAGTTAAAAAAAAAAGTTACATGACCGCCTAAAAATTGTATTCTCTGTAATGCAACCTTGCATTGCGGGTTGCATAACGAATTTTTTTATGCTTCAAATTTATTACATTTTTAACAAATAAACGGGATATTTTGAATTAAAAAAAACAACTTTAGACCCTAATAGACGACAAATTGTACACTGGGGAAAATAAATTCAGCAACAGTCCTCCTTCATACATGAGCTCTACTGGCATTCTTCAAAATCCATCTTTAGAGCTATTTTGTTGCTGGAATTCTTGGGTGCCAATAACACTGGCACGGTGCATCATCATTGTCAACATACCATGGTGCTGAAAGAAACTGCACTTAGTCTATCGATGATTTAAAAATATACTTATATGATCGTGTTTGGACAACTTCTTGAACGACGAAAGCACACATCTGAAGGATCAGAAACGGATCAGATTCTTTAAAAAAGCATAAAATGACGATTTTAAGGTTTGTGACGATGACAAACACGACTAGAAAGTCAAGAACAAGCGCGCAAACTGCAATATGCAAAATCAAAAAAATAACTGCATAATACATCAAAATGGGGTTTTCCCTGCATGGCTGTCCTGCGTTGCGGGTTGCCGAACGTTTTGTGTTTTGGTTTTGTTTGTATGGAACGGGAGCACGTATGGCATTCCGTTTTGTTTTCCGCGCTAGGATATGATGCCTTCTACTACCATGTCAACACGGAAGCCGCAATCTTTTGTGGCCTTGAAAATCTGCCAAAATTAAGAATTGTCAAGCAAAACTGATCACTTCTCTGCCATATTTTTTAATGTATTAGCAGGCTACTGGAAAACGATTAATCAGAGTTATAGACCATGACACACGAATAACATATCCTACTATCAGTTTAATTACTTGGTGGCACGACCAATTGCTAATTATAAATGCAGGGTCTACTGTCATTCATAAGCTAGAGTATCCCACACATACAGTATATAATTTGTTAAATAGGCCCTACTTTTGTGGAGGAAAAAATAAAATACAATTGGTTGCAGCCTTTGACTTGAAAATTGACTTGGAATTCAAGATTTGTTTAATTTATCCCTGACTTGACACTAACTTTATCAACTTGTATTACTAGAGGTTTGCATAAACATAGGATTTCGTATACATACAAGTTATTGGTTTCTTCAGTTTTCAGCTGTTTGCCTTTGCAGTAATGTAGAAACGTTAGTATGAATGAAACATTGGTGCACATCCCATTGAGGTTGCAAGCACCGAATAATATTGGGTTGATGGATTACACCCCCTACCACAAGGCATATCACTTGCTGATAGTAGGGTACTGAGTTGAATTAAACATTGTAATACTGGCAATTAAAAACCAGCATTTTCATGTTCCAGAAATCGCATTTTATTACAACAGAAAGGTACAATTTTGAATAAAACTATCACACTTTATTCCAATCGTGGTGTTAAATATGTGTCATTATGTTCAAAAAAGTCGAAAGAAGAAAAATCGAGAAATGTCTACGGCGTTTCCTTCACTATTATTATTTCAAAAACATCTTTTTTTAATTGAAAAGTGAACTTAAAATTCATTATTCGTAGCGTAGTTTTTTTTGTAAATATTTCGCAAAGCTCACTAAAATGCCCTATTGTAGAAATTATATATTTCGATTTCAGCCCTCTACTACCAGGCGTTTCTTTGCTGATTAAAATATATTTCCTTATTAGATGGCCGCTCACAGTATGTTTTTTCGCCAGGCGCGATTAAAACTTAGTCGAATTGCATTAAATACTTGATCCTTCATCTGATTCTGGCCTGTTCAGAAATCTGCCACCCAATGAAATTCTTCGACAATTTGTCTGCACGAAAATTTGGATCATAGAGGGTACATTTGAAAAACATAAAAACATAATTTTATTTGCGTAAATGATGAACGTGAATTCATTTCAGGTGTGCATATTTTTCATTTTCTGCTATCCGAAAATGAACAAGGTAAATATATTAGATGTATGTGTATGTAGAAATACAAAGGCGTGAGCTAATAACCATGGATGATCATTATCGATTTTTTGAATTACGCTGTAAATAACACAATGACGTGATATTTGGCAGTTTATTACGGATAACTTGGAAACGGTCGGTTCGCACCGGATTAGTTTAATTACAGTCATATAGAAGTAAACAATTTAATTACTAATGCAATTATAGTTTTGCAATATATGAATGCTATCCATAGGCCTATGCATGTAGATTTATGCAGTGTATTGTGTTTGCCTTGGTTCTTCGCAAATATTTAAAAAATTATCTTCACATTAATTTGTTAAGTATGCGATCATCACATAACTGATTTACTGAAGCATTTAGTCATAAAAATAGTGTTTGCCATTAAGGCTTAATACCCTAAATGTGCGGTTTAGCAGTGAGTTACGCCCATTTTATAAAAATGTAAAATATTTTATCTAAATATATTTTGAGCTGAGGTAATTGGAAGAAGGTGAACAATTTAAGCGTTTGTTCACGTTTAACATAAATGCGAAATGCCTTCCAGGTGGCAGCACCATAGTCAATAGGCGTTACCATGAGTTATACAATACAATTTACTACTTAGTGATATCGTATCTCAAAGCTGTTACGTGACATTTGATCCACTAATAAGACTGTAATTTCTATTTCTGCAGTCAGTAATTATCTTTCTAAGGCAGCATCTTAGTAACTGTAAACTATACAGCACAATAAAAAAAAGTGCCGTCTAATAAACATGTGCATTTAAGTTGCACTTTGACTGACCATTATAATTCATCAAACCTGAAATAAATGAGTCCATGTATACGTGGCAACCACTGCTACAAAGGCCAGCAGAAAGAACCATTTGCCTCTGATCTTGTGATCAGTGCATTGTTTTTTTGGATTTGATCTTGTGTGATACCCTTCTAAGATTCGATCCTTAACGGTTAGGATAGCTTTCCTTGCCTCTGGCCATGGATGAGGCCCGTTCAGCCGATAGTGGTAGCCAACTATTGGGCCAAAGGCGCAAGTCCAAAACAAGGTTGGGTCACTAAATAATAGCCGAAATAAGTTCGGTTTGGCTCCAAATTCGTTCGCTAACTCGTCGATGTAAGGGTAATACTGAACCACGGCGAAAGACTGTCCACTCTTTTGTACAGTGAGGAGCTTTTCGTAGTTCGCCAAATCTTTTTGCATGATTTTCATTTTGGGCAATCGCAATTTTTTAGCAAAAACCTGAGCTGCCCAACGAGCTTGCAGTTCACCTGCTTGGCTATTGGACCCATTAAATTTCAAACAACAACCGATGAAGGCAATTGTTGAATGGGGTTGATTGACTGGGAAAACTCTTCTGTACAAGCCTCTGATAAGATCATCTTCAGACACACAGGTTTCATCTAAAATAGACTTCATGGAAAGTTTAAACCCTGTTGCTAAGATGACGACATCCACTGGATGAACCTTTGTTTCTTCCCCTTCGAAGACAACTCCATCTTGCGTGAACGTGTGTACTTGGTTCTTGATTTGCACACTCCCATTGATGATGCTCAATGGTAATTCGTCGTTGAAAAACGAGATGCTCGAAATAAGATTCTCACCATGCAGCTGAAGGTTATACAAGTCTTTATCCACCTGCAGGCCGGACTGAAAGGATTTGAAAAAATAATACTGTACACTAGTCAAGTAACTTATAGTTAACAGTTTTTGTAGAAAATATTTTGCGATACATATTTATACTAATGAAGTACGGGTATTTTCCACAAATTTAATTTGCGAAATATTCTTGATGGAGATTTGAAAATGATTGAAGTGTAATGATCGGACTGCCCGAGGTCAGAGGGTCATTGAGTGGCGGACATTTAATTTATTAATTTGTTTAGCAACTACATTTTTTTAATGTTATCTGGAATAAAGCGCTAACAAAAGCAATCCAATCCTTGAATTAGTTTAGTTTTGATAGACTTTGGACGAATTTTGTACTTGTATGTAATTACAACGATCTCATCTTTTTAATTTTAATTTACGAAATTCAAAAAAATAAACACATAGAAGGCAAAAATATTTACTCTAGTGTTTCTGCATTCCAACAAACCATCATATTAAATGAATTTATAATACTTACTGTTGCGCTAATTTGTTCTACAGTTGTTTCGAATGATAGGAATTTCGATGCTTTCCAAAACCCAAATCGATTGAATCCTGCCATATCGAATGGAAGTCCGTTACGCCCTATTCTACCAACGTAAAGTATCCCTCGCCTTAGTACGAAATACGTCTGTACATAAATATAGTACATATTTTATAGAAAATTAATATTTGAGGAACAACGATATACATTTTCACGGGCGGAATGTTGGTACCTTTGAGGCCACTCTGCCTAATTCTACAGCAGCATCACCAGCCGTATTACCGGATCCAATAATAAGAATGTTCTTGCCTTCCATGCCTTGGGGAGTCTTGTACTCCTTGGAGTGCATTACAGTGCCACGAAAATTTTCAATGCCTGGAATTTTGGGAATGCTTGGCGTAGAAAAAGCTCCAGTACAAACCATGACCGCGGAAGCCACGTAGTCCTTTGTCTCCCCCTGCTGTAAAAATAATAAAGGTGTCACTGGTGTTGTGATAATCATCCTGTTATTTTTACTTGGATAAGTTTTTATCACATATACACTATACCAGTATTCTAACTATCACTGATAGTGCATGTACATGCATGTCATTTTCGAAAGTAAAAAGGCCGAGTCGTAATTGGCCAATTTTCCAAGCAGACCAAATGTAAACATTACGGTGGTTCATGATGCGTAGTGGAATAATGATGTTGATTCTCATTAAAGGTGTGCTTTAGGGCCCTTTAGTGATATTAATGGTGGTTTTTCAAGCCATGCACCATTGTAATACCAGAATATTAAATTACAGTAGTTCAACTTTAATCGAAGAATTGACCTTTATACCCGTAGACAAGTTGTAATAATATTCGATGAAGATTTGCAATGCAATTTTACTTTTATAAGCTCTTGGCTTCGTGCTGACTTTCTTATCCTTCTCATCGTATTTGGTTTTTTGTTTATGCACCAAGTCTTAGCTAATACATGTACATATATGTACTGTAAAATGCTGTTCGTGAATGTTTACTTTCGAGAATGCCACTGTCAAATGCTGAACAGATGGCCATGAAAATAGTGCTCATATACAGTATGTTAACAAAATGAGGTAAATATATCTGAATTGCATTTTGAAGTGGATAAAGGGACTTGCATATAGTCGCAATAGACTATTTCTTAAATGGTTGCATTTTTTAAATACTAATATAATAAAATAATACAAATTTTAATTTTTTTAAATAATACTAATAATGATGCAAGTAATTGGAATAATAATAATAATAATAAGACTATTTCTAATCAAATTTTTTACATCAGTTGGGATAAAAAGTCGAAAACCTGCTATATTATGAAAACCAGTGGCACATTCATTTTCTTGGACTGTGTTAACCAGAGTTAAGAGGGAATAAGGGGTAGGTAAATTCCTAGATCCGCATTGTATATCTGATAAAAAATCAGTTTCTGGGCCCAAATTCCTGACACTTACCTTATTTTTTACTTGAACTGACCATTGACCTGTCTCTTGGTGATTCGGCGTTTTGGTAATCCATACAACCCTGTGTGCTAAACGAATGTGAGGCAGAAGATTGTATTTTTCTGCATACATTGTTAAATATCCCAAGTAGCGTCTGTTGCTAAAGTAGTTGGGATATTCAGAAGGTGCGGGGAAATCGCTGTATGCTGTCCATTCTTTGCTGGTGTTCAGAAATGTTGATTTCATGCAACTTATCCCTTCTTCTCTAGATTGAAGGAAAATAATAAAAATTATAAATTCGCAAAGAAATCCCCAGTGTATAATTGCGACCCACTAGGGTCTAAGTTATTTTTTATAATTTGAAAATATCCCTTCTATTTATAAAAAATGTAATAAACTTGAAAAACCATTATGCGACCTCCGAAAACGGATTTTTACTCTCAATGAAGCCATTTCATAACGATATGTTTCAAGTTTACACAAATAATTCGGGGGGAAGGAGAAATAATAAATTTAACAATGATATTAATAAGTATTTGAAGCAAAATCGATAGTAATGTTTTGCATGGTAAGCATCATTTTGAGGTCGATACTATTTATGATTTACGAGCACGAATCGGGTTCTACCCAATTTTTAAAGTTTGGTTGTCAAATTATCCGATCAAAGGGATCTCAAAGCTTACTGTAAATATTTTCCAATTGTATTAACTAAGTATTTAAACACTTAAATTAGTCACATATGCCAAAATATTACAAACGATTTATCATTAGTTCATTTATTTAAAAGAAATACCTATATTTCCATAAGCCTCCAACACTGTCTGTTGCTTCAAAGCAAATTACTGCCAAATCTTCTTCCAAACAAGACTTGGTGGCTGCTAATCCACTCACTCCTGCACCGATTACAATAACAGGTACTTGCTCCATAGTGATCAAGTTTACTAAAATTCAAGGCATTGAGAAATGAATCGATGCTCTTCTTGGAGTGAGCATCTAGAGCAAAGGAAGTTATTTATATGCAGGCCGAGAAGCTGCGAATTTTTAGCCACAACCTTGCACACGAGGCTAATTTCTGTGAATATAAAACCAGGAAAACTGGATGCATGCATAATCGACAATTGAAAACTTGGCCAGCTAAAATATTTATTGTTTTTATTTTATTGTATGCTAAAATAAATAATTAGTATGCATGGCGTAAGTTGTTACTTCCTTGATGAAATTATCAAAGCTGAAACATGCCAACAGTCATTGCTGTCTGGCATTTTCTATTGAGCTTTCCCGACTGTACATAAATAACTCGTTTTTATAGGATGTAGGAATATTGAAATATAAATCAAATTGAAATTTATTGCATTTATTATCATGAAAATAGGTTTGTGACAGATTTGATGGATTCATTATTGCAGCATTTAAATGTATGCATACGTGGATATATTGAAAAGCTTTTTCCCATCGTGTTACCTATAGAAATGGCTGTCAGAAGACACATTGCAAATATGTTTATAGCATTAGAAATGGTACGTTTTATCTTACTGTATTTTTGTATTATCGGCAATGGAAATTGTTTACAACTTTAAACAGCGAATTATTTCAATATACGGTTTTTACATTCATTTGTGTGAGAATGTCTAGCCATTGCCAGTTCACAGGATGTCCCATAAGCGAGCATATTATATTAAAATACCAAAGATGATTTATTGAAAAAGTTATGTGCTAGAAACGTTTATTTTGTGTTACATTTTGTTGTACATTTGGTACAACTTATCTGATCCCATAAAATCAGTTTCTGGATTACCTTGAACTTCTTGTGCAAGAATGTAATTTTAATAAAGTTAATTCGTCAGTGGAATCCAATAAGGCAAATGTAACGAGAGCTGTTTCTTGTTGAAAACCATTATTTTTATTGCTTGCAGGGTTGATACCTCGTTGATATACGTCATGCGAAGTCCACACTAACTTATATAACATTCGACAAATGCAGTAGACGAAATGACTGTTAAATGGAGTTTCTTAAAATAGCAAATTTGTATTGGGGAAATTATTTATTGCTTAATTCTCTGAGGCCTCTCTTATAACAGCATCATTAAGTTTTTTTTAAAAAACGCCATAGACATGTTTCGAAAACAATTGTACCAAGTTATGGATTTTATCTACATGTATATTATTAGCATGTTCATGTAGGCATTGTTAGCATGACAACGTAAGACCGGGAGGCCTTGATGGTGATGTGATATACAGACTTTCAATTAACGAATAAGGAACATAAGCAAAATTGTACAAACGTCCGTAAATAAAATCCAACATGGAATCATGCAGAGTTGATGAATAGTTTATAATGGCAGATTTGTATAATGGCAGGTTTGTAGTTTCCATAATCGCTTATTATTTTTTTATATTTGGACGTCTTCATGTGATGTGAAGTTCCTGGCTACTACATTTTATATATCAGCTGAAATCCATTATTTGCGATCACATGCTAAATTTAATTGACTGTTAAAATTTCAAAGAAGCATTTTAATCCCACAATGGTCAGTTTGGTTTGCAGCCTGCCATAGGCATATACTACTGACTTGAGTGTACCGTATTGGGGAATTGGATCACCAATGAAAAAAAATTCCTGCTTTTTATACTGATAATTGAATGTCTAAGATATTTTTATACAGCTAGGAGCAAAATAAAGGAGAATTTTCATTTTATTAACTGTGTTGGGGACGTTGGGGTGGTTTGAGCGTGAATAGGGCACGACCTGTGCTGCTGTGCAAGTACTGGGCCTGGGTCTCTGCTAATGACCTTACTTTTTACTTGTATTGAACATTCACCTAGCTGTCTCTTCGTAATTCGGCGTTTTGGTAATCCAGAACACCCTGTGTTCTAAACGAATGTGAGGCAGAAGATTGTATTTTTCTGCATACATTGTTAAATATTGCAAGTAGCCACTGTTTGTAAAGTAATTGGTATATTCAGCAGGTGCGGGAAAAGCGCTGAATGCTGTTTATTCTTTGCTGGTGTTCAAAAAGGTTGATTTCATGCAACTCATCCCTTCTTATTTAGCTTTTAAGGGAAATAAAAAAAATTAACAAATTCAAGAAGAAATCATTTGACCCACCTCCATTAAATTTCTGCTGAGCTAATAACCAATAAGCTAATCATCACGCGTGTGTATCGTCATATTTCCTTTTGAAGGCGGGTGTATTGGATAAACGTTTGCATTTTAACTACAGTAAAATCTTGCTAACCCAAGAGAGCAGACAAAATCTGTTAACTTAGTATAACATTTAAAAAAAGTTATTTAAATTTTTCACCTGAATCAAAGTAATATATCATCAATTTCATAAAAAAATTCCATGTTCATGTATGTATTAAGTTCTTAATTTGAGATTCTATTATGATTAAAATTAATCTCTTTCAGTAGAAGTTAACATTAACATTAAACCGTTTCAAATTTGACTTTGATGATGTCATACCAATATTACATGTAGATAAACTTAATTTTCACAATCAATATTGGTCTTGTAGGTTAAAAAATGTGTTGTAAACGTTATTCAGACTTTGTTATATGATGAAATTAAAAATGCACCAGTTACATGGTGCAATATTAAGTACATACATATTTTATTTGAAATTAGTTTTGAACGTACATTTTGAAGATGTAGTTTTCAGAATTGTTGAAACAATTCATAACTTATTATGGGTACCAAGATGAACTTAAAGGTGAATTTTCCATAGGCTCATTTCCTTAACTAAATATGCTAATTTAAAGTGCATTTATGCATAAATAACCCTCTACATGTAGCAATCAACATGAAGAGAGTTTGTTGAAGAGGGTCTCCGTTATGTTTTATAATTTCATATTGTTACGTTTATTTATCAATTAAAAATGGGGATAAATTAGGAAAAACGTAATGCAACCCGCAATGCAAAGTTGCATTGCTCAGGCAACCCTTTTTAGGGGTAGTAGACGACAAATTTGTTTGCATGGTGGGCATCCTTTAGGTTCAGCCGTATGACATGTGAACACGAATAGGGTTCTGAGCAATTATTGGATTTTTTTGTTTCAAGTTTAGTTGACAAATTCTTGAATCACTGGAATCAAAGGGTTCTGATGGCCGCTAATCCACTCATACAAGCGCCAATAACAGGTATTTGCTCCAAAATAGTCATGCTTACTAAAATTTAATAAGGCACTGCAAACGGATGCTATGGTTACGTTCTGCAAACATAAAACCAGGAAAACTGGGCGCATGTATGCTCAAAAATTGAATACAACAGCATGCCCACCATGCAAAAATATTGCTCCAACATTTTTGCTCATTTTCTTTGCTTAATATATGTATAATTGTATGATGTAAAAAAGCTGGATAGCTTCCCTTGGTTTAGCCTCAGTAGTATTGTAGTTTTGGACAGGTTTGGACGCAGTACTTGAAAATGGGGAGAAGGGGGTTTTCTATAGCCGGATTAACTCAAGAAGAAACTGGGATTTCAAATGGATCAATATAAAGAAAGCGCATGTAGAGTGATTAATCTTTCCCTGTCCCATGACTTATTTTGTATGAGGGAAGGTATGATCCATAAGCTGAAAATTTCTGATTGGTAAAGGCTCATTTTCTCCTTGTGTTAATCCGACTATAGTTTGTGTAGGTACCATTATCTTTCAAAAAATTAAAATAAATAAGCCCATAAACTGTGAATTTACAAGTACTAGGCCAGAGGTCGCCATTTGCCCACTTGGGTTTCAGCTTTGGTTTAAAATTTCAAAATGCTCATTTTATTTATACAAAAATGTAGAAAAGTAGGTTTAGGGAGGATATCATGAGCTAAAGATGACGAAGGACCTAGTTGACAAAAGGTGAGAACTACATCTAGATGACATACCCGGAGCGGATTAAAGAAATTGTTTTACATAGCCTGTTAATAAAGTAAAAAATTGTATCACGCGTACCATGGACACCGGTTTGAAAATTCATATAAAGTACTTTGTGTGGGCTACCCCAAGCAAAGTAAATGCGTATAATAAAATGTAATTTGAATTTAACGTATTCTCACTGGTTTATGACATTCAGTAGAGCCTGAATTTATAATTAACATTCAGTTCGTGCCGACAATTAACTTTTTTAAACAAGTTATTATACTGTAGTTATTCGTGTAGATATTCGTGCGGCATGGGCTAACTCTGTTATTTGTTTATCAGTAAACTGTTAATAACGTAAGTTGTATGGCAGAAAGCTTCTTATTATATTTTCGGCTAAAAATTCTTCATTTTTGGCAAAAATCCAAGGCCACAAAATATTGCTATCACTTATTCTTTTTGCGTTACTACGTTTGTAATCCTTCAGATGTTGCATTCGTCGTTCAAGAACTTGTCCAAACGAAATCATATTTATTTTTTAAACAACTTCGGTAGAGTAAGTGCATTTTTTAAATATAATTCATTTATCACGCAAAACAATAACACAGAACAATACAGCGGCAACCATAGCAGTGCACTTTTTCTAAGCTTTGACACTCACAATGGGATAAATTCGTGAAAATTCCAGCACCACCTGTAGTGCATGATGTTATGTTGCGTCACTGCTATATATAGCATGTACATATGGATTACGAAAAGGGTCTAGTGTGTGAGCAGGCAAACTTTTTTAAAACAGCCACAAGTGTGGCGAATGAGACGTTCTATTCAAATTGGCGACCTCTGGCCTAGTACTTGTACATTCACAGTTGATGTGCTTAATTTTCAGCTTATGCTGATAAGCTGATAAGCCATAAGCTGAAAAGTTCTGATTAGTAAAGGCTCATTTTCTCCTTGTGTTAATCCGACTATAGTTTGTGTAGGTACCAGTTTACATTATCTTTCAAAAAATTAAAATAAATATAAGCACATCATGTGAATCATACCCTCCCTCATAGAAAATAAGTCATGGTCAGGGAAAGATTAATCACTCTACAGGCGCTTTCTTTATATTGATCCATATGAAATCCCAGTTTCTTCTTGAGTTAATCCGGCTATAGAAAACCCCCTTCTCCCCATTTTCAAAGTACTGCGTCCAAAGTCCAAACCTGTCCAAAACTACAATACTCTTGAGGCTATACCAAGGGAAGCTATCCAGTTTTTTTCCATGCCTACAAAGCAAAAGGATTCCAAGCAGGTGACGAAGGAGTTATAAGACTGGAATGACTAATTGCAAACAGGCTCTCGCATTCTATTGGTCCATTTGAATTCCCCAGTAGTATTCCAGTTTTATTACGTCACAACATAATTAGTTGCTTGAAAACAAACAGTAGGCCTGGGTTTCATTTTAATATTGCACATTAATTTTTTCAACCTGTTTTTGTGCATTTTTCGCATTTGCTAGCTAGCACGGCATTTATTACTTTTTTTTTCGTTTGGAATCGAACAACGATATGTTTATAGGATCAATAAACATGTACAAATGTGTACACAGTATCTATTCACTCCGAGTTGAGACCGCAAATTGGTTGCTTGCAGAAGCGCATGTGCTGGCATAATAAGCCCCACCAAGGTACCAACTGGCGTCTTCGCGAGACCTGTGCTTACTTCTGTCCAATCGCCATGAGAGGTTGACCTTCATCAATTGAGTTGCCTCATCATCGTGAGCATGCGTGTTTCTGCCTTTGCGACATCTTCTTGGACGGAGGAATTCGACGGTCTCGACGGAAAATTTGTGGCCCTTGCAATGGCCTGAAAGTCGCTTCTCTTCGATCATTCCGTTCCCGAAACGATGCCAAATATAGCTAGGCCTCGCAGCTAGGAATGGATGCTCATCTCCCGAACACAAATCAGATCAACGGTTTGCAGCAGGTACGGGGTTGCCGATTCCGTTGTGTCGCATTTGGTACGTTTCGTGTTGCATACGGCGTTTTTTTCCCCCCTTCGATGTGCAGTAAAGTCCACGGCACGTTCTGTACGCATGTAGAAAAATCTTCTTTGGATCCTTTTTTAGTTTCCTTTACACTATGCATAGAAGATCACGTCAGGTGCCTGCTGCATATAGCAGTCTATAAATGGCCCCAGAGTAAGGCCTAATTTTCTGCGCTCACCGTGTTTTACCAAATGAACATTTATTGGAATAATACGACTGCACGCATGTCCGAATTGATTATTGTAATGCGCGTGAGGTGCCTGCGCCAGTTGGCGTTATTTTGTAAAGGTCAGACATCCATGTGGTCGATGGCTCTTCGAAATGGTAACGATAACCAATTACCCACCACCCCATTTCGATTGCTTTTATACTGCATGCTGGTTGTATATAGTTGTAGCTTAACACAATACATTATCAGATATTTCCTAGCGGATGCAGTGGACTACCCTGTAATGGTAGCGGACAGGAGGAGATGAGGTGCGATTGTAATTCGTTATGAATCTGGCAGGTATGCAGAGCAAGGAGTTCCAAGCTGTGGCCATCGACACACCCATGGTTTGAGATAAATTAACAAGCTGAACTTTCTAAAAAGAGCATGGATTAAACGATCCAGAAGTAGGATTTCGCTTTCTCGTGATGGTTAAATCCTTTGAAAATTCAACATCTTGGCTAGTAGTAATTAGTTATCTTGACAAAATTCAGGCAAGTTCTATGAATAGGCATACGTTTATCTAACCAGTATTGTCTTTGCGTTTGAGGGGTCCACAGAGTATGCTTCCTGTCACTTCGTACCCCAAACAAGATTACAATTTGTAAAATGATCATACTCTGACATCATAGGCCTACAACAATTTCAGTTTAGATTTCATATCAACTTACATGATCAAATGATTACACAAATATATACATGCACGATTCTGTGCAAACTATTTCAAGGAGACATATACCATTTAATTTGATATGAATGATAGTGATATCGATGTTTCATGAAGGGCCTGTCCTTCGTCCTATAAATTAATGCACTCAAAGCTCATCGACCATCAGATTATAAACTATTTCCGTCGGGCTGTCTGAAGACAGAAAACAAACTGGCATATAGTGACAATACTCTTTGCGTCTCTGTTCTGTGCAAATATCATTATATGGTGATATGAAGAGATCAGAATATGAGATACCATTTACCAGCATTAGACTGTTTACCAAATAAACTAAATAGGCCTACAGTTGTTCCATACCTTTGAGACGATCGCTTATTGATTTAATTAGATTGCATTTTCTCGACAAAAAGTTATGTAATTTTTGCAATGTTTAACTACATTAAAGAGTCAAACCTCAGTTGTAAGAACCAATGAAACTGACTCATTGAAATGTTTTTATAATGACAGTTAATGGAAGTGCTAATTTCTGAATTGGATTTAAACTCCATTTTTCATCATCTATAGCACATTAGCATCAATACCATTAGTAGTGCTGTTTTAATATATAGACGCTAATACCAGGAGACGACAGCCAGATATTTGTTGAAATCGCAACATTTCAGGCATTTATTTTGCCCATCATCAGGCGACAACAAGGTTTAATTCCTTCTTTATACACTCATTCCCTCTTCCAAACTTTCATTGAACACCATGGAATCATCAGTAAGCTCATGTGATTATACTGAAATCTCGAGATGAAACGTTGCGATTTCAACAAATGTCTGGCTGTCGTCTCCTGGTATTAGCATCTTAAACTTCCAGCCACATGATGATGAAATTTGATTTTGAAGAAATTCATTAATATATAGAATGGAGAAGGTTTTGTGCACATGCGAGCCGACCACTCCTATTCAAAGCTGCCACTTGACTTAAATTCTGTCTGCAGTTCCTTGCGTAAATTTCATCATAAATGATGACGTTATCCAACTTCAAAGAATTCTTAAATGGTGAACAAACCAATAGGGAAGTTCCTTATCGTTAGGAAAAATCGAAATTAGTTTCCACAAGTAGTTTCACTATAACGCAAACGTAGAATAATATGAAAAGAATGTTGAATGCCTGCCTCCAAAACAACATAAAAGTGAGTTTTAATGTTTACCAATCGTGCAGTGACTAAGTATAGCTGATATCTGCCCAAGCCATTTGTGCACCTTCCGAACTATGCGTTTGTATTTTATTTTTCGTTTGATTTCCTGTGGTCTGCAGGAACCCTGTCCTACTCATTCCTAGTGAATGTTTAAAAGTTACATTATCTGTGTTGTGCTAATGTTATGACAAATCTTGTAATTATAAATTTGGGTGACATGTGGTCAGTGTAGTTTATTATTTCTGGTTACAATTCAAATTCTAAGCATCATATGATGCTGCATAATAAAGGTAAAACCATAATACTGTAAATACAGCATGCAATCCCTTCATCCCACATTTCTTTCCATGTATGCGATTGCTTTCTAAGCGACTTATCTGAATTGGCTGAACTTTTTGTTTGTTGGACATTGCTTTTAAATATTTAATTTTAAAACGCCTGTTTTTCGTTTTATCAATGCATATAGTTGTCGTTTTTAAATTACCGTATGTGCACATCACTTTTAAGTTTGTTCATAACAAGATAATCGTAATATTTGCTCTGGTTTCATTACAGAACACCCCTTAGGCTTTTCACTTGTATGCCTATAAAAGCCAACTTTGGGATAATGACACATACGTTCGTGACCAAGAAAAAAATATTAGGGATTGCAGTAGTGAGCGCAATAACTGCTTTCGTTGTATTCTCAAACATTAACGGTCAGGTCCAGGAAGATGTCGTCACCTATCCCAACATGATAGCTAATGTTCAGCAAATTAAACATACAATCACTACAGAAGCTTGTGCTAATGATACATATATGCTGGTGCTGTGTGGCTCAAATCCAGCACACAGGGAAGTGCGAGATGCCATACGAGAAACGTGGGGGAACCCAAAAATCCCAAATTTTCCATTCAGATTGCTGTTCCTTTTTGGAAAGGTAACTTGATATATTATCAGACTATTGCTTTGTTGCCTGATGCTCTCACTTTAATTCTCTGCTTGACGATTTTATTTGCAACACTTAAGCTCAATTGATCAGATTTTGTTTTTCACACATGCTTTACTGCCTTTTATTCTATATGCAAATTCTGACATCAGTTTACATCTGTATATTATAAATGTTTTGTTCAAATTCAAAGTTAATTCATTTAATTGTTATTATTTCTGGTTTTGTTATAGCCGACCAGCGATATTGTGCAGCGAGAATTGGAGGAAGAAAGCTCGAAATATGGGGACATTTTGCAAGGCGATTTCGTAGATTCATATCACAATATCACTCCCCGAGATCTTATGGGCTTGAAGTGGGCCTGGGATAATTGTAAGCAGGCGCATTTCGTTTGTCGTGCTGATGACGATATTGCGTTTGACGTTTACTACTTGATCGATGTTTTAGAAGAGAGGTTTGCCGAAATCAAAGACTTTGTCGCGTGCTTTTACATAACGCGAAACGCAACCGTTGAGCGGTCAGGCCGATACGGCTTGACCGTCGAAAAATTTCCAAATAATACTTATCCAGATTTTTGTCACGGGTGGATGTATATGCTGACACCCAGCATGGGGGAGAAACTAGTGCGGATGTCTTCGGAAGTAGAACCATACTGGATTAATGACGTTTACATAACTGGGTCGCTCGTGAAAGCCTTGCAGATGGACGTGGAGGATTTGTATATGAACTATACCTTAGATTACGCTATGAGCATACGGCTACTGCATGGGTATAACATTCTTCCATACAAAGTATTGCCCACGAAAGCAAAATCATCTGTAACACGCGAATTGCAAGAGCTCTATAAGAAAAGTGCCTTGAAAATGGGTCTCCCTCATCACAAGTCTCCGAAACAACCGCTATGAATTCTGGCCAGTTGATCGCATTAAGGATTGTTAGAAATTTGACAGTGTTGCCTAAAATCTGTACTGCTCGTTATTGATATGATTTTGTAATGAGTTTTGTATACAAGAAGAACGTCAGTTTTCATCAGTATTCAGAACCCGTGATCTGCTGGTCAGATGACAACTCGAATGGCAGCTTGCATGGTTACTTAACCCGCATATAGCCCAATTCTTGTCTCTTTGTGTAGACAAGCATTGACAATGCAAAGAAAAACCAAATATTTAGTTATGACTGCACTGGGCTATGACAATATCAAAAGCCAGTTGGGCAACATAGAGAAAAAAAGTTTGGAAACACTGATCTATATACTGATTACACCAATTTGTTACCTCGTCAGATATTGTTGACAATTAGGGAAGAGGATGGCTGTCTGCATTTTTAATGGGTGAAATTGGCCTGCCAGGAATTTATTGGTTATTACCACCCATGCACTGAACAAACCACTGTTATCAAGGGGAATAATAATAAGGCAAACGTAATATGCACTGCATTGCCAATGTTATGTTTGCAAAACACGCGAAATTTGTCTGCTAGCAGAAATATTTGGGGTTGGTTTTGAAAAAATAAAAACTAGACGAGGGGTAGGTGTGTTCATTCATGCTTTACCTCTTATCTGACATCATATTTGATCAAACGAATGTTTGTTCGCGAATCAGACGAAATTTCTGTAATTTTTTCTCTATTCTTGTACCGTAAAGTTGTTAAATGATTTTTTTTATTTCATTTTTACAGCCATGTTTTTTTTCTTGATTTTCTTAATGAAACATTTTAAAAAAGTTTTAATTTTATTAATAGCTCTAGGGCAGGCTGAACATCGACACTAACAAATATTGACAGTAAATGAACCAATCATGCGAGAATTTTTACCTAATGTAATGATTTCTGCTCACTGAGCTATTAGATGTACACTGTATTCGGAGTACTGTTTTATAAATATCTGGAAGTTCTATCGTTTTTTAAACATCCATCAATCAGAATTTCAAGCAGGGTACTTTTCTTGCGATTAACGTTGCTTGGAAAATATTGGCTATCTTGGCATTTTTTGTGTACTCTTTTAACTTTGCCATGGCTTGTGTGGTTTATGCTGTTCGGCGAAGTCCTGCTCTACCAGCATGTTATTGTACTGCCATTTATACTAACTTGTGCCACCTAAGAGTTATTTAATTGCTATTATTTTACAAATTATAAAAGCGCAAAGTCAGTACGAATAATAAAAGACTTGTCTCACAAGTTGTTTGTTTGCAATTTTATATTAAGTGGTACTACTAAGCGTTTTTACATGTATGTCTATTAATTTGCCTTAAATGGTTCTTTTTAATGTTGGAACATTAAATTGTGTTGTTTAAAATGTTTATAATAGTTTAATTCTTAGCCAAACACTGGTTAACTTTGATGATTTATACTTTTGGTTAAAAATGTAAACATTACCACATATAAGATCAATATTTACGGAATATCTGTCCATTTACTGTTAAGACTTTTGCATGGAATTAAATCATTTTGTGATAAGAGTGAGGGCGGTTTAAGGATTTTTAGGTAGATGGAATTTCTGAATTTAATGTGGAAAACACTGCTTAAACACAACTGCTTGGACACAAACAATCTAATGTGCTGGTATATTGGTGACTGTGGGTTGCCTTTAATGTGTCAGTTTCAAAACTATGCTTATAAATTTGAATTAATATATTATCGTTTGTTCGTAATGTGAGCAGGAATTTTTATGGGGTTTGTGTACATATCGACGTGATACGAATTGATCCGGACCGATATTTTTATAACCGTTCCAGCTGAGAAGGTTCTCAGAGCGCTGGTCCATTTATAAAAGCGCTATTATAAAATGCTGTAATGTCAGGAAAGTGCAAACTGCACTGCATTATGCATTCGGCATTTCGGCGTGTGCTTTTTTTAGAAAACAGTTACTAATACATTTACGAATTGTCAGCTTGAAAATTTCAAAATGCCAGCGTATGAATTTTCCTTAATACTTCGAGCTTTGCCTAAGGTAAGCTGCACAAAAGCTTTGCATTGATTGAACTTATCCTTGGTAAGGTTGATCCATCGAGGCATGTGCAAAAAGAACTATGCAAATTTCAAATGTAAAACACACTTGGCATTTATCCGATTACCTGCATCTCTTGCTGCTATAAGATTTTTTCCCAAAATTCCGAGTTTCAAGCCGTTCAGTGTAGCTCTGAGAGTCATGATTTTCACTTGCCAAGTGCCATGAGTATAAGCACACATGTCTGTTACTATGGAAACTGCACCAGAAGTAGATGAAAATAACAACATCGAAATAAATCGCTATGATTCATATTTCTAATAAAGGATCAGTTCTCAAAGCTGGACGTCATAATATTCTTTAATGAAATTATGGAAGAAGTACACTATACAATTGTATTCAGCCTATCAGAAAATATATTCTGACACCCACAAATGTGTACAGAACAACCCTACTTAGAAGCATATGTGCCATTTTTTAAGCTATAAGCTGCAAGCGCCACATATTAATTGTTCATTCTGTGAATTTCTTTATTTACAGCCCGATATAAAAGCTGTAATAAAGAGAGCGGCTATTTCACTAATGTCTCGGGGAGCTATAATGCACAAGATTGAATATCTCGGAACACGACAATTGCCAGTTAAAATGAAGAAACATGAAGTGAATTACAGAAATGGCAGGTTAGACTGCATCATGCCTCGTTGTTACAGTTGGCATATCGAGCTCAGTTCTACAAAAGTGTTACATGTTGGCCTACTGTTTTCTGTGACACATAATGATGTTTCTTTTTTCCAGTTACTTCGTTTTTTACTTTGATTCACCAACAGAAGTTATTGAAAACGTTTGGGAAGAGTATGTTCGAGATGGGGATATCTTGAGACACAACGCCTTCAGAGCTGATGTCACTCCAAAGCCAGTGGAATGTTCTTTGGATGATGAACTGCTGCCTCCCGCATATCGCCCTGACGTACACAAATTAATTGAACAGGGCCGCAGGAAAGAGAAAAAGAAGTTTGAGATGCATTTGGATTACTATCCGTTTTGAGTTTGCTGTAATCACCACGATAAAGGTTTGTAGAACCGTTTAATAAATTTTATGCATTGTAGATCCTAAACGGTTTAGCAATTTGTTACCAAGATTCCAACTAAAGGGTCTTTTGCTGAAAGCACTTCATTAATCTCAGGTGATGTTTCAAACTGGCATAGCCTTTTTGAATTTCTCATCAATTCTTCCAAATTTATTGAAAATATACTAATCCGCCTGCAATCTTCAACGAATCATTGATATTATGAAAGTATAAAGCAGGGATACCACGTTTATTTTGCGGTATTATAAGTTAGTATACATTACGTCGGTATAGTGGTTTTTTTTCTGTGAGGTGACAATTTAGGAAACTTGTGAATTTTCTGCAGGTTATTTCTCTCCTTGTACATCACATCACATTATAATTAAGTTTATATTTAGTTATTTATCACACGACCTAACATAGGCCACGCTTCTAAGCAAATCCAAGAATTGGTTTCCCTGTCCAATCTGATCACAGTGAAATTGTATCCCCTCTTCAGTTTACAGTGTTTTAATGTTATTTTTGTTGTACAACTTTTGGTAACCTTTGACTGAATCAGGTTAACTTGTATCATTCAAGTTTTAGGCGCAAATGTGGTGCTTTGAATATGTTAATATTTCAATACGAAGTAAATGATAATGTTGAAAAAAAGCCTGACAACAGATACAAATTTGATATATTTTATTTTATTAAATAAATGTCACGTTTAATAATACAGATTTTAAAAATACATTGAAGTCCTGGATATAACACAAATACATGTACTCGCTCGGCCATTCTCTTAGCATTGGTCAAATCATTTGGAGTGTATTTAGTAGGAATGGCCCTCTGGAATATTTTAGCTAAGCGGTATGGCACATGGCATGACTATTAAGTTTAATTGTGTTATTAAAATTGGTCCAATTTAGGAATGCAAAATTCAGTTATGACATGTATGTAATAATTCATACAAAACCCTTTAAGACTCGTTTACTTCAAATCAACTTTCCGAACTTCTTAGGATAATTTCGAGGAAATCAAATTCTAGTAAGCAGGTTGCATATCTGTGAGTTTGCTTTTTTGAAAGCTTTCATCACTCTACATGTGTCTCGTGTTTCCCATGTTAATACCACTTTGATTGGCTCCCTTGTTGCTTCCATACTGAAGACTGACCACATTTGCACCAGCCCTCAACTGCTCCTCGCTGAACTGGCGAACATTTTTATCGGCTTCTTTCGGGCCGATCGATTGCTTGCCAAAGTTTCCAGCCTGTAACATGTCATTTAGTTAAGATACACTTGCACACAAGACTAAACAATATCACCACATCATTGTAGAAATAGACCAACATACCTTCCTTCCTAGGGACTGCAAGCAAATGACAACAGCATGCAAGTTCTGCTTTTCCCAGAGGTCAACTGTTTGAAAGGTTTCTTCTGTGGGTACTCCTAAAGCTTTAGCAGCCAATAAGAAGGCGTTGATGTTTTCCATGCATTTGAAGGCCATAGTACTGTTGACTATTTTTTTCACGCTTCCTGGTTTCAGCACATTTACCAGCCTATAATCAGTACATGGGCATTTACATTTTTGCTATCACAAGTGACTATGTCCTGCATTTTGGAACTTGACTTCTTCTACCAGAAGAAAAATACTCGCTTAATAGGAATGCTTAAACGCAGTATACGCACTTGCACAACAGGCTACCGTCTTTCAAAGTTTCATGTAAATTGTCCTGGGTCCCTGTTGTATCAATTGCTTCTCCCGTTACACTCTTGATCCATTTTAAGACTTCTGAGGCGGCATCTTCATTGAATTTGCTATTTATCTGCAAGGAATGAAAAAATACGGAAGGTTACAATAATGTTGTAGTGAGTATTTTCTCATGCTTTTTCGCACATTTAGCATCAGGAAATCCTAATGTCAATACAATACCTGTCATGGTTAACACTTGCAACGAAATACTCTTTTAACAAATATGTAGAAACAGTTTAGAGCTCATAGATCTTAGGATCTTTAACTGTTTGTGTATAAAATAAGGCAACGAAAACTGAACAGGAATAGTTCATCCTTCGATATTACATTTTGAATTTTTGTCATTTAAATTTTATTCAACTCGGTACCGTTAGTACTGACAGCCAGTGGTAGGGGGTGTAATCCATCGACCCAATTTAACATTGGAGATTTTGAATGCTAACTTATAATTAAAATGACTTGTAGAACGCCCTTGACGGTACCCAATAAGTATAGCATATGTTTAGGTTAGGAGAGGGGGGAAGTGGGGTCTTATCAACTATTGGGCATCTTTTTTTTACTGCTTTCTGTAAAGTTATAGTTGTATGAACGTAAAGATAAAACTGCGTTTAGCAGAAAAATGCATTCGTCATAGATTTTGCACCACTTAAGTGGAGTTAGATCTTCGGTATCAAAGCCATGATATATTGCCGTTGTAGTGCATGTGAATCACCCAGCTGGTTGGGTGCCGCACTTCAACCTCGAGAGACTTGTAGTAGGCCTACATAATCTGATCCTTCCAACACACTCCACCAAAAATCTTATCACAGTAACGATAATTTTTTTTTTAGTTTTGAGTCAAAGTATTTGGAGCCAGTCAAAATGGTCTGATTAATTCACAATCTACATACTGTACAGTATATTACTTTAGTAGTAGGCCAGGAAATTAGGTTAAAAGTCTACACTCCACAGTGTTAAGGCAACTTCCTGAGATAAAATATTACATTTTTTTTCTCAAGAATTTCTGCAGAATGCTTTACTTGTAATCAGCGGATAATGCTATTTTCGAAACAGTTAACGCATTGTTATTCATGTACATTTTATATGCTACAGGCATCCAAATTTGGACTGATAGTATAATAATGTACACAGTATGCTGCAGAGTTCACAATGCACGTTTCATGAAGCAACACTTGCACTCATTTTTAAACGTATTCCTCTGTTGTCTAAGTAGGTTGTTGCTTTCGTTTTTGAGGCAATTTCCTCAGGACTAAATGCATGTATTATACTGATTTAGGTAGACAGGTTTTCCTTGGCATTTACTTGTTTTGACACATAAAATGGTAGACCTATACGATGCTCAAATCGGCATTTGCCGGTGTAAAATACTACATATACGATTTGCCACATTTTAAATTGGACGGACAATGATGAAACCTGTTACCAATTGTTTAGCATTTCCAAACCATTACTGACAGGCTTTTTGCTAATGGTTAAGGTAGGCTATAACCCTATTATTTGAACAGCTGTACGAACACAAGTTTCAACATGGCTCATGAATAGAGATGGGGCAATTCGATATTATCACAAAAGCTTAAAAATTCCAGGAAATTGAAGACACTGCGGTCATGAACAGTTCTGTGTAGAAGAATTTAAAAAATCTGGTTAGGAAAACATTGTCCGCATTATCAATATTAAAATGTATTCGTAACCTCAAGCTTCAGCATGGTTTCCAATAATTATTAGTAACTGATACATTGTGAGTAGGCCTATAAGGCTTTTAGAGGGTTGCATTTTTGAACTGACGTCCACCCATAGGCTAAACTACGGGAATACTTGTGTAAATTTCTGATTTTGTGATCATTGTACTGAAACCATGCATTTCCTGGCACCTTTGAAATCCGGTGTAACATTATAGGAATTTTGAAGAACAATATACGTGTATATTGTTTACGGATTGGTTAATGCATTATGCAGAAGGTTGTCATGAGATAGGCCTATTCAAAACTTGAATCCCCACTATGTCTTTTAGCGAAGAAGACTTTACTCTGTAGAGATACAAATACCAATCTT
>JAQIXS010002105.1:0-24718 GCA_034700785.1 Rossiulus vilnensis
TTGTGCAAGATTACCATTTCAAGATAGCATTATTTAAAATATTTAACCTAGAAATTTGTACAACATATGACCCACTTGACCCCTCTTCTTCCCCTGGGAATGTTCACCCAAATGCAATATTTATAATGTAATGGTCTGGTCAATTACAATGTGGTCATTTGATGGGTTAGGGTCTAAATTTGGGGTGTACCAGTATGTGGGCAAAATTCATAAGAAATAGCACTAGCTTTCTAATTACTCCTTTCTTGGCCTAGCAAAATAAGTAAAAATGGGCAAAACTATGACAGTGTGAACTGATTAGTTTTAGCAGCCACATGGACCCAGAGAAATCTGGACAAATCCACAAAAAGATGCCTGTGGCTGAGTGCACTAATTTTGTTCACACAATCATTTTCCTGCTCATTTTCGGTGACTATTCTTAAGTTTCAGAGACTGGCACAAATTGACAATTGGTCCAAATTTCTAAAATGTCCAAGTGGTTTATTATGGACAATTTCTGGGGGGTGCCAGTCAACCTCCTGGAGGGTGCCTGGCACCCCTGGCACCTCCCCCCCCCCTTCCTACGCCAATGTATATAATACATGAATTAATAATTCAAGTATAACTGACATTCTGTAGGTCTAGAGAAGTGGGGTTAAAAAGCAAATGAGTAATGGAAGGGAGCGGGAAAAATATTTTGAAGGCTATAGCTTTAACTAATTTAATTGTGGACAGTGGACTATATCAGAGGCATTAGAATGAAATAAAAAAGTATCGTATTTGCTCGCATATAAGCCGCACTTTTAAATCCATTTATCCCAAACGTAACCACAGAAGGATTTCACGACAGGGAATGATACTTTTTAATGGTTTTAAAGGCAATTTTAACATGAAAACAAATTGACTCAATGATACACTTTTTGAATAGACAATTTTATGAACAATTTATACTTTCTTAAAACAAATCTTAAAGCACAAATTGGAGATTCTACGAAATTCTGCGGTCTGTAGCTGCCAGCTTGTTTGTCTATTTCACACACCATCCGGCAACGGTTTCCGAGAAAATTATTTTAACCAGCTATTTTAAACATGTGTGTCTGTTTATTTTACCAACGTCGAAATGTGAAATTACTTTTCTTAAAAAACTTTACTTTATGCAATATAGCGCTAGTTTGTGGTGAAGTGAAAATGTTTCATATTTCACCATTTCAATGAGGTTGATTCCTCAATTCAAGGTCATTTAATTTAGAAAGAAACTATGCGAAACATTTTTTACTTATTTCTATCGATTGATTTTTAGGTGAAGCGATGGATGGAATCGGGCTGTACAGTTCCAATGTGCACTGCACGTCCTGGATGGCAGACCATGAGCTTGCGTGTGGGGAAGTACAAAAAAACCATGTTTCCGGTAAAAATAGATTTAATGGATATTTTGGAAGTGAATACGGAGAAGAAGTATGTTCGAGTTGAGCCCATGGTCAACATGGGGCAAATTACGGCCACTCTCCTGCCGCTAGGATGGACCATTGCCATAGTGCCTGAACTGGATGACCTAACCGTAGGTATGAGAAATTACCAATGAAGATGATGTTTTTATAAAATTAGTGCGTAGATGACTCATCATACTTTAATAAATGATTGTTCTTTAATTATAAAAATTAAATCGTTTTATTAATTCGCTGATTTTAAATAAAATAGCGCAAATTTGGAGCGTTTGTTGTATACAGCCAGCTTATTTATTAATTAAAATCCAATTATGCCTTTTGAAATTGTCAAGGCGATATCTTGAATATAAATATTATCTGGATAAACGTATCGCTATTTTGGCATTTTAAAATAAAAAAATATGTTTGCACAGGTGGAATGGTCAATGGAACTGGAATCGAATCGTCGTCGCATATTTATGGCCTTTTTCAACACATTTGCTTGGCGTTTGAGTTGGTTATGGCTGATGGAAGTGTTGTACGATGCACGAAGGTATGAAGGTGGAACAACTTGAAATTCAGGGCAGCTATGCAATTTCAAAATGCAAGCAAGTCAGCAACGTTGCTCAGATTTGTAAAGCAATTTATCTTCGAACGTTTAGGACGAAAACCAGGACTTATTTTATTCCGTGCCTTGGTCATATGGCACTTTAGGTCTTTTAGTGGCGGCCGAACTCATGATTGTCCCATGCAAAAAATACGTTCAATTAGAATATATTCCGATATTCAGTCAAGCAGAATTCATCAAAACTTTCACCGAAAACAGCAGCAAAAAGGACCCAGCTGATTTTGTTGAAGGGCTAATGTATTCGAAGGAGAAAGGAGTAGTCATGCTGGGAAAGATGACTGACGACGTTAAATCTGATAAGGTTAGTTACGCAGATTAATGATTTCATTGCTGGCATATAATTTATCAGATCATAGAAATGTAACAAAAATGATCTTTCCAGTAGCTGACGCAGATTTTTTGTTTAGAATTTTTTGGGAGGGGGAGGGAATTGGAGGAGCTAATTTTTTATATTTTCCAAACCTTTCGAAAATTGTGAAAAATTATAATAATATTCGGCTTGAATTGTATAAATGATCTAACGTTTGACGCTGTTTTGATTTCAGTTGAACGAAATTGGTCGTTTTTACAAACCATGGTTTTACAAACACGCTGAGACGTATCTAAACACTGGCCACTGTGGCATAGAATACATTCCCCTGCGTGATTATTACCATCGTCACACGAAAGGTATTTTCTGGGAAATGGAGGATATTGTCCCATTCGGAAATTCTCCCGTCTTCCGGTACCTGTTGGGATGGACAATGCCTCCCAAAGTATCTTTCTTAAAATTGACACAAGGAGAAACTCTTCGGCAAATGTACGAGAAATACCAGTTTATTCAAGACATGTTGGTGCCAGTGAATGCAATGAAACAAACACTTGATTTTATTGATAACACTGTGAAGGTAATGTTCCGTTCTATAGAATTCTGATCGGTTTTATTTTCCTATGGTCAAATTACATTAATCTTGGATTAAAATGCATTTTTTAGATTTATCCTCTATGGTTATGTCCATTCCGGTTACTGGATAATCCAGGGATGGTTCATCCAAAGGATGGAAAATCAAAAATGTTTGTGGATGTGGGCATGTATGGCCCACCAAAAGCACTTGACTATGAAGCAGTAAAATCTACCCGAAAAGTGGAGGAGTTTGTTCGTAAAGAGAATGGGTAGGCAAACGTTTGGTTCTATAATTAAGTTGTAATTTACTGACACGAATGTAATGTTACTTACCTGCATCTTTGATATTTATTTTAGTTTTCAAATGCTGTATGCAGATTCGTATTTAACGAGAGAAGAATTTAGGCAGATGTTTGACCATAGTCTGTATGATAAAGTCAGGAGTAGTTTAAATTGCAAGAAAGCATTTCCAGAAGTTTATGATAAAATTAGCAAGCAAGCGAGGCATTGACCAATCGTCACAATGCAATGCTAAATTTTAAATTTATAAATTCGTTTATAAACTCTATATGAAGACTTTTTAAATAAAAGATTTTAACAAAGAAAATAGTCAAGTACTATTGAAAATTCCAACGTATAATTGCCACCAATGTGGCAAAACTAAATCGAACAAAAATATAACAACCTGGAATTTTACGATAAAATATTCTTTCAGTTTCAGAAAGATAATGATGATTTGTGAGGAAATGAGAAAAAGGTTTAAAATGAATGTGCAATACTAGTCTATAGAGCCTAAATCATTTATAATTGTACTATATTATTTATATGATTTATATTATATTGTTCTCAAAAAATTCCATGTTGTACACCAAACAATCCTTAGCTTCAGAACATGTTTATTTTAGAAAATAAAATCTTTCTTTAAAAAAAAAAAAAACAGTGGTAAACCAGCGTGACTTTTTTAAGCGTTTTCCCATTAAAACCAATAATTTTCAAATTTGTTTCTTCTACACTCGATTAGCATGATTAGGTTTTTTATATTTCAGAAACAACCATTATTATTATTTTTTAATTCTAACAATTTATTAAATTTTAATCCAGGGGGCGCTGGGTTCAGCTGGTTTTTATTAGGGGCCGTCCATATGGTCATCCGAAGTTAGACAGTCACTTTTTATTTGTATTGTACGAGAGTTTAACATTTCTAGTCTGTGATTGTTTCATGTTTGATTGAACATCGTCTCTTCCAGAAAAACATCATTTATTGGTCTTTTTTTTCAATAAAAAGACTTGTTTGAATGTCATGTGTTGAAAGACTTGTGATAATGACCTTTTAACAACAGTATTCACAAATTCAGACATTGTTTTAGAAAATGCTGACTGAAGTCTATAATTTGTAAATTGATTTCCATTGCTATCCGAAAATATTGTTTTATATAATTTATTAACTATTCCTTTAAACTTTAAGGCATTAACAACAACTTTCAATCCTTTTGAAATTTATTTTATTGCATTTTATGTTTAAATGTGAATGAGTTTTTTGTCCGTGGTTTAAAAGCACAAAGGAACATTTAATAAAATCAGAAATGTTCAACCTGTTTCCCCCTAGAAATGTTGCCTGCAGCATATGCCTGTAATTATTAATACTTTTTTGTTATAAAATAAATTAGTATTTGAAGACGATCCTGAAATACAATATTTTGAAGATATCATTTGCATGCTATTTTCTTGAAATGACTATATCTCGACAATCGATGATCGGTCCAAAATGCATGCTCAGTTTTTTAATTTCGTATTATGCATATATATTTTTTTACCTTATTATTAGCTTCGCCATTAGCTTCATTCAGAATTGCATGATCGATATGGGAAACAGGTCATGTTTTTTTTTTCATGCGGAAGTTTCGCACATGCTTCGAACGTGGATGCTTTTTTCCATGAGGTTTTTCGTGAAACGAATTTCACGCTCTAGATCAAGGGTGGGCAACCTATTTTTCAAAGCGGCCACAAATGTGGCGAGTGAAACGTTAAATTCGCCACACCATATTGGTTACGACTTAATAAATTAGGTGGCTTAATAGAACATTTGTATTTAAATATAAGGCACCCACGATTTAAAAAAAAAACGTATTCAAATTAAGTGAGCATGTATACAAGTGAACGTTGAAATATGTAAGAATTTGATCCGAAATGTGACAATAGGTTTGTGTGACAAATCAGATCAACGTTCAGCTGAATATTTAAACTCGGTGCATACCTTTATCTTAATTGAATTGAAAACTATTCTAATCAATTTCACAAGTCGCCAAAAGTGAGTCATAGATGGCGCTAAGCTCGCTGGAGGACATCTACCAATGAGAGAAGTGGCCTTTACCTCACTGCATGATGGGATTGCGTGTTTGAACAAGTCTTGGAAGCTGGAAATTCAGAATGATTGTTTTGCAAGTCGTGTTATTGGACGCAGTGCCATGGAATTCTGGTATGTTTTATTTTTTTTCTGTTGTCTGCCTTGATCCACATTTTTGAGAGTTTATGCACACAGTCCCCCAAGTTGTCTTACTCAAATATTGACTATGCAGTGGCGAACAAAAGCATAACATCGACCGTGCCGGAAAGGTACGGAAATTGGTATGCAATGTTTTGAACCTTGCATTTGGTTCTGGGCTTACTAGATAGTTAAAAGCTTTAGAATGCTATATTTTGACGTTTACGTACGGCGCTTAAGTTTGATGTGGTGGCTTAGGCAATTTTTTATCCAATTGACAATTGTTGTCCCATCACCTGCGCCTCGGGCCGTCCGTGCTGACTTTTGATTTCCATATTTTTCAACGTTCTTGCCAATTATAGGAGACTCCAATCTCAAGGTTCAAACCTTGCAATTTAAAAAGCTCGTGGCGGTAAATTAAAGTGTGAAATTGCCCCGTGCATCGTTTTTCACAGAATACACTATACGTTTTTGTTCGTGTATAAACCGCACTTTTTTCCACAGTATTTTAACATCTAAAGAAGGGATGCAGCTTTTATACGCGCACTTTTTTAACATGTCGATTAATAGTTCCCATTTCTATTTACATTATCAAAAAACGTAAACACAAAAGGACTTCACCGCACAGGTTAATGGTCATTTTAAATTGTTTTAAAGGCAATTTAAATATGCTTTAAGAAAACAAATTGAATATCAATAATATACTATTAAAAAGTTAATTTCATGAATAATTTAATTTTTCTTAAAACTTAAGGTTCATTTTCGGCATGCAGCTTATACTGTATGTGTGCAAATATGGTATACAATTTGTTTAAAGGACTTTCCTATTATATGTCCGCCATGTGGTAAGAAATAACCATCCATTAGTTGGAAGATACTTATTAAGGTCAGGTTTACTATTTACAGTGCACAAGTGTAAAGTCGGAATCACGACATGATTGAAAAAGTCATGATAAAGAGTTCCCATGAGTGAGTTCAGAGCTACATGTATTTAAAATCATTTTTTTGTAAACAAACCTAGCCGCTTGATGAGTCTAAAGCAAGGCAGATATGAACATTTTCAGAACGATACAAGCCAACCAGGTGTATTTATATAATGGTAACCTTCCCATTAATCGTTTTTGTGTGGATCTCAATTGCATGCAAGGTGGTATCGCCACATTTATTGCATGTTCATAATTTTTTAGCTTGCCTAAACTCTTCTTGATTAGTTCTGGTGAACAATAAATCGGTACAATAAGAATCTTAGTTTTGCAAATAGCAATAAACCATTGCATTTTCTTTGGTAAAACAAGCTTTATTAAATAATCAACATTTACACAATGAAAGTAAAAAAAATGATAATCTTAAAATATAGCATGGTAAACAAATAACAGTCAACATATGGTAATTTTATTTTTTGATCGTGATATGCTATGGCTTATTTATGCTTCTTACAAGCATATGAGGGTTTTATTATGAAACGTTAAGCGTGACTTTCTGGCGTTCTAGGATTCATCCGAATTTTCAACATTGGCATTAGTTTATCAGTTAGGCTGTTGTAATTCCTATCCAATTCTCTTTGGTAATTACGTTGGTCAGGTCCAATAAAAGCGCTATTTTTTTGTAACGCATCCGAACATCTAAAATGATTAGATAAGATATCACTTGATACAAATATTGTTGATTAGTATTAAACTGTAGGTCTAATAAGGAATAATGTACATACTTCTTGCAGAAGTCCTTAAAGCAAAGGCGTAGTTTATTTTGATGTTTAGTAGGTTGTTTATTTGGTGTTGAAACTAATTCTGAAAGAAAGACTAGTGCTACCTCATAAGGACCCTGAAATGATAAATATCTGTAGTCAGAACTACTGATGTAAGTCAGCCATAGAGAAATTATAATAAAATAATTACTTAAGTTATATAATATTATAGATCACATCAGCTTTTTTAAATTTTTTAAATGAACAAACCTGATTAACTGTAGTGCCTAAAGAGCCTTGTAGCACCATTTGTAATATTTTGGGGTCAGTAGGTTCTTGTTGAACTGCTTGGGCTAATTCTGCAGTTTTCTTTTGTATATCTTCAATGGCAACTTCGATGGGCGTTAAATCCACCTACGTACAGAACAATGACTTATTAGTATCATTTTCATTAAAGCGCCTCACTTGCTATTCATTTCTCAAGTTTGTCCATTACCCGAGTCCTTCCGATTACTTGAACGCGCGTTTTCACGTAAGGAAAGGCGTTTGCAGTTGTCAGAACCGTTTTTCTTTTGTACTGCTCGTGAAGTTCTCCATGGGCTCGACCATCCAACGTAAAAGGTGTTGCATAAATGAAGCGTTCTGGATAAATATAATTCTTATTAAATGTTCGATAAATTCAAAATGAACACTTAATTAACAAATCCTGCATCCACTTACTGATATTGTAGTTTTTGTCAAAATAAGTAATCCTGTGCCTGAATTCGTAAGCATCGAAGTAGGGTTCCACATAAGTAATTTGAATGTATGCCTAAATAGGTAAAATAGAATTTTATTTAGAATATATTTTGATCTTGACCATAGTGTCTCATTGGAAACGCGATTATTTTAGTGACACTCGTCTTGCTTGCGATGATAACAGTGACAAATCTATTAACTCATTTAATTACTTGAAATTTCAAAATGTGTAGACTGTATGCCATAGCTGTGTTAAATACTATTCAAAATTAAACATGCTTTGAGACCTTGTCTGGATTCAACTTCGAAGCATCCACAATGTTCGAATCTTTTATCATTTCCACATGTTCGGCTCCAAACCTTTCTGCATAGAAGTTCTAGTTGAAAAAAAAAACATCTTGGTTGCATAGATTGTTTACCCTCAGAAAAATGATCAGATTAAAGTAATTATACTTACTTCTAAACGGTGAGAAATTTCTGGTAGCTTGGTCAATGTTGGTTCTTTATAAACAAATTCTTCAGCATCCAAGTCCCCGAATTTTGCTCCATAAAAACCAACTCTGAAGTATGTGCCAAACACACGCTTTCCAGCCTGTAACAATGAATATCTGTTGCATTTTTGACGTTTCAGACATCACTTATCAACTTCATGAGTGTATTTCACCTGCACTTCGATTTTTGTAAATGCTTCGTGAAGTATTTTATGAATGTTGGCTAATCTCTTGAAGTCACGGTTGGCTTCTGCAATTGGGATCAAAATCTTGCAGACATCATTCATTACTTCGTAGAGTCCCGCCTTGAAATTAAGGTTGGTTTAGCGATTTGATAAATAATGGAAATAAAAATGGATGCATGCAGTTAATACTAAATTCTTACATCATTAAATGCAGTTGTGGCTTTTTCTAATAGAGTAACCAGTCCATGTTCAGAGAAGTTTTTTCCTGTGCAGATTCCTTCTTCATCAGGGGAAATGACATCGTCAGAAACTGCGCTCTCTTCGAGGACGTTATCAGATAGTTTCTGTGTGAATGTAGATAGTACATGCTTATAATTTAATTTATGGATACCCTACATAATAGAAATCTAAAACCTAATGCGCGTTACACAGAAAATGCTTATTTATCAATGTGACATACAAATTTGCAATAGAAAACCCCGAATCTATGTCCTGCAAAACTCACCTGAAAAGTAACTGCTCCAATAGGCAAGTACTGCCTTTCTTCTAATATATGAAGATATTCTGCTACAAGAGCTGCTGAATGAACCCAGCAGTGAGCAGCTTCAGCATGATTATTTCTCTAGAAGCGACCATGAACTTTCAATTTAGTTATGCCAAGTGGAAATTCAAGACAACTCCATATCCCATGCTAGTGGATTAAGTGCAGAAGATCTGAAGGTGGCTCACTTCTACGTGCTTTTGTGCCATATTTTTAAGCCATGTCAGCCTCAAATCTGGAGATGTTTGATATCCCTTTGCAATGCGGTACATGAGGTCTAAGAGCATCTCGGGGTCTTCTTGGAATTCCTTCATTTTCACCGTGTCCGAAAGAATCATATGCAAATTGAACACTAAATCTTTGACCTGAAATCAAACAAGACATATAAATGGCATACAGGCCCTACTTTAGTTTAACTGGAAGTTTATCTCACTGTTATTAAATCTTCATATTCTAAATGTGGGTGTTGTTGTTTGAATGTGTTACGCACTGATATGTTTTATGAAAGTCATATGCCCATTATGGGAAAATAGGGACTAAAAGTTAATTGTTTGACATACTTGCTCGGGAAAAGTGGTATCTTGCATCTCTGCATCCTCTTCAGCATATGTTAGGATGGTCTTTAAAGATCGTCTTAAAAAGCCTTCACTGAAACTTTGACTGGTACCCACTAATGAGCTTAACGACATGGTTACCTGCATTTTCACCCTCGCAAAGTTCTATTTGATGTAGAAAAGTGGTTTTATATAATGTTCATTATAGATAAAAATAAACCAAGCAGAATTGTTCTTTACGTTTCCAATTTCAAAATTTTGTCGCATGAGTAGATAAAGTGAAGCGCTGGCTTGAGAACGAACACTGCTAATAGAAGAGCTGCAATGCCGAAGAAGTTGAAGACAGAGATCAGCACACTGCTCGGTTTCCTCGTCAAACATCAATCCAGGGAACTACGTTTGAAATTAGAAACTGGCTATTTAAAATGGCAAGGTTTTAAAGGTTAGAGCGAAAGGGGGTATGTAGTTGTATGGCAAACTAATTCTCTTAATGACAAATGACTAGTTTTCTGTCCAGAAAGCAAATACTTACTTTAAAGACAAGTGCTCTCTGAGTGGCAAACATGTTTTGAAGGCTGCTTGCACTCTGATTGCAAGCAAAAGCATGTAACAGTACTCTGAAAACAATTCCTAGCAGCATTTGTAAACCATCTGATTGGGAGGCAACCTATGCATGAGAAGCAAAGAAAACTTAAAATATTGTCAAGGTGTTCCACAAAATGTGATATGGTTATAAATCGCAACCTGAACAACCAATTCCAGCATGTCCAAAACAACTATGTTTGCTTCTGTCGATAGGTTGCCTTCGATATGAGCATCTGCTTCCACTTCACTTTTTGATCTGAAAAGTATAGAATATTTTTTATTTAACCAGACTACTTAATTGGTACAAATTTACAAATTGAGAATTCTGTAGTAAAGTTACCTTTCACTCCCTTGATCACCTGGGGTACGCCACTGGGTCTGATCTTTTCTCCAACGAAGGCGGTCTCCCTGGTGTAGGCTAGGTGAAGGAGGGTGTCGGTCTAGATACATTCCAAAAGTGAGTTTTAGTATAATGCATGTGGACTGGGAGTTTATATTTTTCGATTCACACCTCTTCTGCGCATCATTTCATTTCGGGCACTTCCTTGACCTAGAATCACATCTTCTAACTTCGATTTAATGTCTGGCTTTCTGAGATTTTGCTGCATAGATTGAACTGTGTGTTTCTTCCCCTATTATATACATTGATTGATAACATTGAATGTGGATTTGTTTAATAAAATTTCTTATAATTCGACGTTGCTTTAATAGCAAGAAAGATCCTTCCAAATTCTTACTTTATACTCAAAGCAAGACACACATATGTAAAGAACTTCAAGAAGTTGGTGCAAGCGTTGCACGTTCAACTCGCTCCACCACTGCTTAATAAGGTGGGTGTCCACATTCTTAACCACCCACAGGAAGCAAATCAACAGGTGTCGTGTGTTCTCAGCACTCAGCTGACATTTAGTGGTCTATAACATGTAATTATCAATAAAATAAGAAATTAGAAATTACGGACGAATTCAAATGAATCCCACGTACAATTTGTTTCTTGGAAACAAGAAAACACTATTTATTCTACACCCCTTCACATTTAAAATGGTGGAACACAATATTATGAGACAGAAATGACCTGTTGAAAAGGATCATGAGGATCACGGCTATAAACTCCAGTGGCTGAGCGGCAGTAATAAGATGTTCCTGCAATAGCCATTGCAACTGAATGACTAATGTCGTCATTTTCTTCTCCATTGTTCATAGGTCGTCCTGAGTAGCATAACATTACATTACATTACAGAAATAAAAATAGCCTTAAAATTATAATTTGTTAAAGTACCTTTGACTTCTGTGTTCCAATCATGCAGTTGTGGTAAGGCATCCATCACAATGCCTATTAGAGGAAGATATAGAGCAGCCACTCTAGCCCGAGATTCTGGGTCCATGTAACGTGGATCAGAATCGTGACAGCTTAGGAGATTTCGAATGGTATTAATTGCTTTGGAGTGGATGCTAGGATTGCTGTTGACAGCAATAATAACAATCGAAATTGAGTAGAGGCAAAATCAAAAAGAAACATATGGCAGATAATTGTAAGCGTTAACATACTGAATTTCTAAAACGAATGCCAAGTCTGAAAGCACTAAGCCCACTAAGAAATGCTGCTGTCGGAATTCTGGTGACAGTTCAGCAAAGCAGCTGCTTCGGTCACTTCTGCTACTGCTGGATACGTAGGAACTATGCGAGTTGGAAGAGGTGATGCTTGGGCTGGGAGATGTGGCTCCTGAAGCAGGTGCCAAAGCAGTAAATGGCAGATTCAGAGCTACATAATGTTCATGGCTGCAAACAATGCGGAGGAATTCCAGCTTCAAAGCTATAAGATGAGCTGCATCTGGTAGAGAGGAGATTTTTTCCGACATTTGCTTGCAATAGTTCTTCACCAATGAAAACACATAGCCACGGTCCATAATGGTCAGGAGGTCATAGAGGAAGAAGGCTAGGCTTGTGTTTAATGGCTGAATGAACTAAAAAAAATGGCAAGAATTACTAGGTTATTCTTAAACTGGAATCACTCCTATTTGAAGAGTATCTCTAAACTTCACTTTACTAATTGAAATTGCTGACATTTTAAATTCACGAAGTGTCAAATTAATTTCATCATAAAGTCTTCTTCAACATAGTATAATGATTTTGATTTTATTAAGAGAAACTCCAGAACCTGACAGATTCCATTAACACTATACAAAAGTTGAAAATCACCTTCATTTCCTTATTTTCATGATTATAACGGCTAATAATATCACAGGTGATGGTTGTTACTAATGTTGTGAGGTCATCAGTGAATTGCTCCCTAAATCTCTGTTTCCTTGGCGCATCCAGCTGTCCGGTAATGAACAGGTGTTCCATCATGCTCTTTACCATCAATTCAAAGAAAAACCAGGCATTCGATAGGGCCAGGTCTCTCGTCTTGCCATTAGACACCACCCATTGCAGCGCTAATTCTTCATGGACGATTTTGCGACCGTGCTGCTTGGCAATCAGATAAATACCACCATCATGACCACCTAGAATGTTTTATTTTGAGAATGTTAATGATAAGCGTTTTAATGGATTTGTAAGCTTAATTTCCCTTTTTTAAAAACTGAACAATTCATCTTACCTATGTCCTCCTTAAGGCTGGCTTTGATAAATGCCACAACAATTAAAAATAAGTACAGAATGCATAGTTTTCTCTTTGCATAGTTAGGCACAGTGATTTCCCGAGAAGTAAATCCCTTTTAGTAGGCTCACAAGTTCTTACCTGTTCTCATACTAGTTGTCCGATCAATACCACGTGTAAAAAGACCAACTTCAGCATCAGCATCCACTATGTGATGCAGTGCTAAGTCCGGATTGCTGTTGCTCCTGTTGCTTGTGAAAAAAGAACCCGTGAAATTATATGGCAATATTGAAAAATTGCATAAGTGTTCCTATCATAAAGGAGTTGTTTCCTACCTTGCACAATAGTTCTTTTGGATGGGCATTGACATAGGCCTACCACTTGGGAGAAAAACGTTCAGCTGAGAAGAGCTAGCCATTGGCAATGGATTATTAGGATGTGGCAGTGTACACTGATACTGTATGTAAGTAGCTAACTGACTGTTTCGACCATGCTGATCATTTGAGCATTCTAATAGTTCCTGGAATAAGAAGAATAGCAATATTGCTTCTAATTCATTCGATTTATTATTCAAAAGCGGAACCTTGCCAATGAAATGATTGCAAGATACAAGACTTGGACTCACTGTTAGTTTTTTGACGAGCAGTGCCATTGCTTCAAAGCATGTCTGCCCCACATTCAGTAGCTGACCAGAAACCGTCAATGGCTCCACCAGCAATTGAATTAGTTTATCCATGAGTATGGGCAGAAAAGCCACCAAGGCTTCTGATTCGGCTCTCACAAGGCTGCTGATGGAATTCTTCAATTCGTTCTCTAAATTTGCTTCACCTATGCGATGTGGTATGTTCTGCTCTTCTACTGCCGCGCACAAGCCCAAGAAGTGCTCTAGGAATGCGTCCTGTTAAATTGAAACATGGGGTCTTGAATTCCTAATTGTTCCTGCAGTTTTTTACAATGCAGTCAACATGCATTAAATGACAACCAACCTGCGTGTGTATAGAAGAAGCTGCTGAAATTGTTATGTTGAACAAGCCCTTGTGATTGTCCACCCATTTTGTGCCTGGGATTTGAACCTAAACATCAAATCATAATTATATTAGGCTACACTGTTTTGGATGCTCATTTTTTAAAGAGCGTAAAAATACTGATTATGCTATTGAAGATATTTTTTTAAAGAAAAAAATTTGAAATGCATATTATTGATGCATATTATCTAAATGTGTATAAATGCTTCATTATATTATTGTTATTTCTCATTTTGCCTGAAGAAGCTTAACAAAGTGATCTCCAAAATTGAAAACATTAAATAAATATTGCTATAGTGATTAAGGATTAAATATTAGATTTAAAAAAACAACTAAATAGCTTCAGATGAATAGAAAAAACTAACAAGTCTGGGACAGTACCTCAGGCATAAGATGATAGTAGCTGTTTGGTGGAGGATCTAACATGACTGGAAGGCAAAAATCACCAGTATGAAGTTTTCCATCACGTAATATTGGATGCCACTGCCAATAAAGAATAAAACAGCTTAAATAGCCATGTACAATCTCACTGTACAACATTTAGAACAGGAAGATTAATATGAAATGCAAATTGAATATTACAAATGGACTTACTGTGTAGCCTATAGGCGTTTCTATAGGAGTGTGTTCTACCTTCTTTTGCCCTTGACAGCTAATATGGTAAAAAGTGAACAGCAAGTAATGATTTTCGGTTAGGGTGGACGGAAGACTGATTTTGATTTCATCACAAAAATCTGGACATCTGGAGAAACAATTGAAAAAAAAATTGTGATTAATCAATTTCTCAAAGGAGTTAAATGCATGAAATGTAAATTGCACTAAACAGGATTCCCAGAAATGAATTGCACAATAAATGAATTTTTAAACCTTAATATTGGACTAATCGTCAAGCATGCTGACATATTTGCCCATTTTGTGGAATAGGTGTTAACAAAAAGTGTATTTTCAAACACATTGTTTATCTCTATTATTTTGAATCTTTTTTGGATTTTATGGATATTTTGATTCATTTTGGGAATGGCTGTTTCACACAGTTCACAAAGAATTGAGCTACAATAGCAATTTAAACAATACATTTTACAACAGTTTTAAGTTTATAATTTAAATATTTAAATGTGCATTACTTATTATGGTAGCTAACGGAAGTGTAGGTTTCAGTTGTAAATTCTGGGCAGCTGGATTTTCCAAATATAACCTAAAATTATCAATCAATTGCAAAGGTTAGAAATATTTATAAAATTACATTATTTAAATTGTGATAATAATAAAATGGCCCTCACAGGTAATGCATGGTTAGTATCTTCCTCTGCCATGAATTGCACCTTGCATGCTATGTTTCGAGCAGACCCTTGTCGATTAGCAAAATTTAAATCCTTAGGGTAAACGAATAGCATATTCCTGCAAAGTTACAAATTGCACTCCTGGTAAACTAAATGCTTTTCATAGGTGTTAAATATTGGTGCCATTGTTTAATGTAAAATTGCGACTTGCCTGTATGTATAATGCGGGACGAACACCTCTTTGGAAGGAAATTCTAAAACTTCTTTGGTTGGGCGAGATTTATCATTAGGATATGGATTTATTGGTGTTAGTTCGGTTGTTAGACAGTATCGCACTTCTTCTGGGCAGGGTGAAATATCCAATTTCAGGGTTCCTAAAGAAATCAATCCTCACATATGTGTAATCTTGTAATAACCAGGTGTGAATAATTGCACGTGAAAAGTGATTGCCATACCTGGTAAACATTTTAAACGTTTAAGAACTGAAGATGGTCGCTTAAGGTCTACCAAGAATTTATACAAGTCTTCATCTCTAAGTCTTTCACTCTCCTATAATACATTACAAACCAGAGCTTAGAAGTAGTACATTAGAAGTTTGTACAAGTACTTTTGAAAAATTGTACCTGCTTAAAAAAGCTAGAAACTGTCAGGGTAACTGGCCTGAAGGTGTCCAAACTGTTAGCGAATTCATCTGGTGACCAGCTTCGCCTTTTCTCACTCGCAGATCGGCGTTCTAAAGATCCGCGCCTGTTTAATGAGTTACTGTCACCGACTTTTTTTCGAAAACCTTCGAAACTACCAGTACTGGTTTTTCTTTCTAAATTTGGGGCAAAAAATGTGTGGATTGTTTTTTTTTCATGCGTGTAAAAATTATCATAGCGATTTATTGTTGTCAATAAAGCTGTTTATTCCTACCCAAGCTGTTGGATGAGTTGCTACAGGTTTCTTTATCGCCTGACATCTCCCTCTCCAAGCTATTAACTCCACTTACAACATTGGCCAAATAGATAGCCGTCCAGACGAAAGGCATTCTATATTTTCCCAAGCGCTCACAGCAAGCCACTGCGTTAGCCTTCACCTTGTCACGATTCTGTTTTCAAGAATGTTGAGTTCATCAATGTTATGCCACACTTGACTAAAATATTCGTTTGCATGCCTTTGCCCAGGAATATTAAAGGATAGTTCAAGTGTGTGTAATAATGTGAATAACCGTTAAATAGTTGTGTGTTTCTTTTCACGAGTATATTAACATGCCAAAATATGTTTAGTCTTATCATCTATGGTAAATTCTATGGCATATTTAGAGAAAATGCCAATTGCGACATACTTTGTCATCTTTCATGTAAGGTTCTGCACATTCAGCAATGTCGCCTTGCAGAACTTTGTCGAGTTTTAGCACCAGAAATATGTCTGGTGACATATGAGTTATGTTAAATATGCAGGAGCGGCTCATCGTAGAAAGGTCTTGGTAGGGGACGTGACTGCTCAACATTTTCTTGATGGATTCTGGGTTCATATCAAAGTAGAAGTTTTCGGATATCTGCATTGGCAAATAAGAATACCCGAAATTAAAACATAAATCTCTTAAAGAAGAACCGTTAATGCATGACCACCTCACCTTTTTCTTTTCTTTGGCATCATAGAGAGCCATTGTAGCAAATAGCGGCTCTATTTCTAATTCCAGTCTTTTTAAAATAAATAAGAGTGAATAAAACAAATGTTTAAGATTAATACCCATATTAAAATATAGCAAGTAATAATGTACAGACTAGGGAAACAGTAAAATCAACAGGTATCTTTTAATATTTAGAAAAATGATACTTTAATATTGAGCCTTTAAAAACAATAGTGCAATTTGCTAATATGCAAGAAATATTTCAAATAGTATTTAACCAAATTAGACTTTCACTCAGGAATCAAATTCAAAAAAAGAATACATGGTCAAATTGAAACAAATGCCATGAAATGAGTTAGTTATTTAATTAGTGAGCTTTATATTTCTTAGAAATGCTACGTATTGGATATAAGTGAACATAATAATGCAGCATGATCGATTTGCTCTTCAAAACGGTATTGAACTTGCAGATGGAAAAACAAAAAAACTAACTTTAGACTAAGACATTTGACTAGTATACGGTGTCCTATATGGCCAGCAGGTGGGTCAGCTGGCAACCTCCTTTCAATAGCATCTTCCTGAATAACATTTAAACGGAATTTAGTACTCATTAATTGCATGAAAAATCATGTCTAAATTAATAGTCTGTAATCACAAAGAAATTCGGACCTCCGATTGTGTTGGATACAAACTAAGGATAGTTTCTTGGCGATTTTCCATTCTCTTAGCCTCGTTTAGGCGATCAATTTCTTCAATTGGCGCCCTTTCCAGAATTGATGGAATCAGGCTATCGCTCGCAGAATTCCTCAAATCGAAATCGCTGCTTGCCCAACTACCTCTCGGCGTGTCACTTAGGCTCAGGGAATGCCGGGCCGAAGAGAAACTTCCCATCGATTCCTAGCAAGTCAAACAGTGTCTATTTTGGTGTACTTGTACTCCTTTTTAATTATAGAACTGCAGTAGCAGCAATAAGAGATACCAAACGGTTGAGAGCATTTTGCCACCCTGTGGTTATACGGCAATGTAAATTTCTACCTTGTCCACACTATCATCAGAATGAGCCAGGGAATGCTGGGATATGCTTCGTAATGTATTTGTGGACGAAAACTCATCGATAGTATCAACTTCAAATTCCTGCCGAGGCGCTCCATGCAAAATAGATGCTCGTTGACTTTCTCGGTCTCTTATAGAACAGCTGGAGCTTAGATGTTGATAGCGACGCTGCACTACCACCCAATCAGAGGTGTAACATCGTATGCAGTCTCTTGTTCTAGGACTTAAATCCCTGGTTACAAAAAAGAGCAATTTTATATTTTGAAAATCATTTGCATAAAAATCTTCAAACCACTGTTTAAAATCGCTAATGTGGCCATATTTCCAGTATGTGGGTAATGTTCAATTCAGTAGATAGTTTTTGGCACTATTTATTAGTACTATTAGTACACTTATTGCAATTAATGTACTGCTAATGTACAGGTGAACTAACTACCAAAAAACCATGTATAATTTTTATATCAGAAGCAGATATATTGAGCATTTAATTTTGGGCACTTATTGTGCATGCAGCATGATGATTTTTGGCAGACAGTTCTTCAAAAGAATACCGGAGCTCTTAGCACATTGATGCCGAATTGAACCTTCAATGTACTCACCCTACGCTTTCTGGCACAACTGGCACTACCGTCCGGCATTTCCTCTGCATAACTCCAACCTCCACGTCATCCTCAGGAAATTCCAATAAATAATTCATGGGGTCTCGGTTTATTTGTAACTGATTCTGCACTATAAAGTCCTCGTAGTCAACAGGGTCCAGAACGTCGCATGATGGCACCTGGTTTACGCACACCAGATCATTTTTAACAACGCTCTGGGTTTGTGGTTATTTCTCAAATTCTTTCCAACAAAGGTCGAATGATTTTCTGAGTAATCCGAACATTGGAAGATAAAATAAACAGGATACTGGCGTTCGAATTACATGTAACTCACCGAAGTCTGTAAGCCTGTGGTTAGTCCTTTACTTATCGAGCCTCTGCCATAAGCTGAAATCACCTGCTTTCGAACTTCTGAAGCGTGTTGCCTGAAACCATGGTTACCGGAAACAAAAATGCTATCATTGCAAACTCCACTCATGACGGCACATGCCTTGTTTTCGGTGTTGTTCGATCATAAGAGGATATGTCAAAGTGAGGGGATTTGAGCATCTGGTGTTACAATAGAAGTCGAAAAGCTGTTTTTGACCTCTTTTTAGAAGAGCCACGATTACCTGGAGGCCACCCTACAGTAGGTTCTTCTGCCCTGATACTGAACTGGTCACTAAACTGGACTTACCTGTTAAGCTTCTGGGCAAATGCTCTTTGGCCGGACGCCATACTTGATTGTTGTTATCCTCCGATGTATTGTGAGCGGTTGCTCATGTCTGGATATTCAACTCTTTGCTTCTCTGAGACTCTCTTTGACATGCGCATTTTGAATGAATGAAGGGACGTCCATAAACTATTTTGACAGCAGAGTTGGGTTTTTTCAAATAACCGGTGTTTTCAAAACATTTCAAAAGATTTTGTTTTATTTTGCACAAATTCCGTTGATCGTGTGTCGATGGACGTTGTTCGCAGTTGGATTACGAGTGTTTCTTTATTTTAAAATTACCAAAGTTTATATTACTTTGTTTCACTTGGCACCAATTAATTGTTGTGGATAACTTTCAGGTACCCAGCAGTTGCACAGAGTGGAATACGCTAAGATAGGATATTATTACAAATGTTCTTAAAATCTCTAGGCTGTGTTTTATTGCTATTATAACAGCTCTCAGTATATCATTGTATAAAGACTACCGTGTGATTTTGCAATTAATTAATGAACACGTAAAAGGCAACGATGCAAAAAAAACAACCCTATATACTCATAGATATAAAAAACATTTTCACATTCCTGAAAGGCAGTTTTTTTATTTCTGATTTAATTGTATACATGCAGTGGAATGGATAGACCCTAAAAGTATGTCAATAATTTGGGGTGTGCTTTCTGAAAGCAATTCAGAAGAGCGCTGCGAGCAGCTTTTTTTTTTGGCTGTGTTCGTGACGTCACCGTCACCTACCTGTTGGAATGTGGGAGTCGCCCAAAGGTCATCTCTTGGAAGTCTCAGGTGAGAAAAACATACAGCGGGAGAACAAGACTGCTACGAGCTTAGCTAGTGGAGTAGAGGTTTTGCGAACGAGCTGCTGAATCCGAAACGGCATTTTTGCCGATATAACAATCGCCTGTTCGGTGTGGTGTATGTGCTCTCGCGTTTGCCGTGTTTTGCTGGATAATTACGCTTTTGAAAGTGAGTATATTTTTGGCATAGCCATTTTCCATATCGATTAAATTTCATTGCGAAATGAAGGCGTTTAGGCCTACGTAATGTTGTTGTGGTCTTCGTGGACGTACCTGAAGCAATACATGTGCTTCTTGCCAAATCCCTTTGCCAGAAATATGAGTGTACGCCGCTTCGTGGCTCGGTTAATAATGGCTGACACTTTATTTTGGCCTAGTCGCCTGATAATTAATGCGTGTAATTAGCGTTGCGTAAAAGGCCGGGCGGCCAAAACAGCATTTTGTAACGTGTACCTGAGGATGCCGTGGACGATTTGCAGGTTTGATTTGCGATATTAATGTTTGGCAATGGCCGCCAGCAATCCGTTTTTATGCTGCAATTTCCATGGGAATACTCACGACCGAAAGCAGTGGAAAGGATAAGGTCAAGCAAACAAGAGGTTCGCACTATAAACAGTCCGTTACTAAGGTCGGTCGTTGATGTGTTCGTTGGTGAGTCTGAATAACCTCTAGGCCTGCATTTTTATGCATGTCTTTGTCGAATTTGAGTAAGGTAGAATCGGTATTCCTCTATCGTATCGATAGGTGTTTATGTATGCACTGCTACATTCAAAACTATGGGGCGATTGTTAGTGCATGGGAATTCCAACGATATTTATTGCTGTCAAAATCTTTTCTGTACTAATCCTAGGTTGTAATCTGTTCTTTTCAAACCATTTTCCGTCAAATCATCAGGCGAATTTTGAACAGTTCTGGTATGTCTAATTATCAGTGATCAGGAATGAATAGGCCACTAACATACTCCGATTTTTGAATTACTAGTGGTTAATTTTGGATTGAATTCTGCTAAATGCGGTATCTGTCATCTGAATCGGATATTTAGACACTTCAGGAGTGCCTGAAATACCATGATGTCGTCTAGAAGTAATCTGGCATATCTCCTCTGCCTGATTAGGTATTTTTAGTGGAAAATGATAGGCTAGTTCTAGTTTGTTTGAATTGCTCCTTACTAAACTGAATGCATGTAGTGATTCAAATTATAGCATTTCCCATCCATTTGCCATATACATTAATGCTTATATATTATTATGATATACTTTATAACGTGCTAAGATTCGAATATAACGTCTAGATGTGACTTTCCAAATGATCACTAAATTAATTTAGTGCACATAAAGCAATATCTTATCTTGAATAAAAGCCCGAAATTGCCAAGCTGGGTAGCTATTAGTAACGGTTTTCGCTCTACATTTGAAGATTAAGAATTATGACAGGTTAATTCAAGGTTGGGGCCACTAAAAATTGGACATTGTTGTATATCTCCTACTCTTCTCTTCTAATTCTACTCGTACTGCATTGATGACCATTGATAGCCTTGCACGTGGATAATTACATTCAGTACACAAGAACTAATATTGGTCTTATTTGTATTGTATTTTGTAAACCTGCCGATTTATGCGATTTGTGGACAACCTGATGATGATAATGATAACGGTAAGTGGCCTGTTATCATGATGAAAACAGGTCATGGTTTCACTTGCATGTTTCGAGTGCGGCCAAGGCAAGGGTCAAAGTTTACCCCAAAACTAGTTCCAGGATGAGTTGAAAATGCATAAGAAATATCGTGGTTAATTGTGCTGAAACTTGGTAACCTTCATGGGGAAAGTTCAAAACATCCTGCATGGAAATGTTTCACAATGCCAGCAGATTGCGCGATCACCAAGATATCTTAAGACAGCCAACGTTTGCAAGGATTTGCCGCTCTTCTGTAAAAAGATTATCACATCAGTAAGAACAGTTTTAAAATCTTCGATGAAAAGTCAGGTATATCACGAAAATCGACATAATGATGCATAAATGGAAGCTAAACTGGTGATTCCCCTTTATTTTTGCCAGCAGATAAGGTGCCGAAACTGCCGTTCAAGGTGATCAGTGTTGCTGGATAAGTGATTGCATGATTTTAAAAAGGATAGCTCTTATTATAGAAATTAGTCATATGTATTATCGTTAACAGTCGTCACAATGGTAGCTATTAAATAAAACTAAGAATTTTTTACACATATTGAAAGCGTGTCTCTGTATTAAGAAACAATCAAGTGGTAGTGCAACAGTGGTTTAGGAATTTTGGGCTTTTATCCAAGATGCTCACTGAAAAAATGACTCTCCTGACCATAATCCTCTTGTCTAGTTTTTATTGCTTCTAATTAGGTCAATTTTTCGTCGACAAAATACCCTGTCAGGAAAAACGAATTTCCGTATGATTTTGTCATGTGTACGGAACGGTTCGTACGGAACAGTTGGTAATGCAACTTCAAGTGGGCAAAAAAATCAGTTTAGAATTCGGTCGCAATGTTATGCATGTATAACTAACCAAGCAGCGTCCAAGAATTTCTGTGGTTAAAATGGACAACCCAGTCCACGTTCTATTTCCTTCCTGTACCTTGGTCTTTCGTTATCAATGTCCTAACCGCCGTTAATTAATTACAAAACGAAAATTCGTGAGGAATCGAGGAAATCGTGTTTAATATTCAATGCCATTTGTCAAAGGATTGTATTGCTGGTCAGCAAGACTGTAGATACCTCTCAGCTCTCATCACGCTGCCATATCAAATGTATTTCACAACCTGTGGCCTTATAAAGGCAATGTCTTGTGGCTGAGATGAATCGCATTCCACGTAGGCAGGTGGGCACGCAAGCAAGTCCCTAAAATCAGCGTGCTCTCCTCTTTCCCCCGCTGAAGTTTCGTTTTTGAACTTTTCGACTTTTCTTCAGTTCAGATCGTCCAAGCATAGTTAGCCCACGTTAGGTGTCGTCTTCCACCATGCCCATTTTTTTTATATAGAAATCTCGAATGCTCGACTTGATTACGATAAAGGTTGATCACATACGGAGTTTAAATGGCGTTAATTTTTTGTCGTCAGTTGCGTAATAAATATTACTCCGACTATTAAACATGTTGGGTTATCAGGTCTCTTTGCCTTGATTGTGCGACGACGTGTTTATTTAAACTTGACAGTGTTGCTTTCAACTCGTCTAGAAATCTCCTGCAGGTAACAGGTCGAAGGAAGCAGGTTTCCCACACTTCATATTTAAGACCAGTTTAGAAGTATCAGGGTAACCAATGTTTTTTTTTTAATTTCAAGAGTCAACTTTCCAGAAATCTAATTTGCCAAAAATCGCCTTCGCATTTCTATCCACGTATTGTATCCAATGTAATGAAGTTAAGCAATTTTGACAAATAGTAATATTTCACTATGGACATTTGTCTGAACATAGCGTTGATTTTGAATGAGGTATTAAGAGCACAAAAATCACATAATCTAAGGCTAAAAAGTGCCTAAACATTGAAATGACACCGCCCAAGGAGGCGACAGTTCAGGAGTGCGGGGCGGTGTCAATTTATTGTTTAGGCACAGATTATTTCCTATTGTGTCCTTGATAACTCATGTAGCATCATCGACACTTTCTGATTTGCGAGTATTCAGAATACGTTTTGTCGGCACCATCCCTGAATCTTTATCCTTGCAAAACTTAACTGTTTCGAGGTCACTAAGGGTGTTTGGGAGCAGTTAGATATGCTTATTGTCGAATTTCCCAGCAACTTAAGATTTAAAAGATGTCATTACTCATGACTGGAGGCCTGGAGCTTTTGATATAAATCATGTTCCTTTCAACCCCGAGTTATCGTGATTCGTATATCTGGCATGCAAAGAACTAGCAAATATTAATTTGTTGTATGATTAACGTGAATATTTTTATGGCATATTCGTCACATCTTTGATAAAGGAAATGGGACATCTGTTCGTTATTATAAGTCTTAGTATTCATAGTAATGCTGCTGAGGTCTAGTTATTGGAGCTGATGACCAGATGCCTGGTGGTCAGCTGAATTTTATTTCATGCTCTGATTTTGGCAGGGAAGATTACACATAAATAAAAACTAAAATATTCGAATCCATTTTCGCCAAGGTTGATTAAAGGTACTTGACTTGGAGCTGCTTTGTGTATTTTCTGGGCAGTGCCTGTAATTTGAAAGCGTAATTCAGTTATTACCATGAAAATAATATTCAGTTACTCTCACGAGAAAGATTGCTTAGGGATCGATGACATTCAATGAACTAATAAACTGTTATAATGTTCATAATCAATTGTTCTTTATACATGTATTTTTAAAATAATGAAGGTACTATGATTAAATTTCCTTAATAGGACACTTTCAATAACCACTACATGGAATCTGGTGCACCCTGAATGTGTTATTAAAAACACCAATATGTGTTGACTTGATCGTGTCATTTTTTGAAGTCAACATATTTATACTCCGACTATTTGAAGTATGATTAGTTTTCGTGAAAAACACGATTAGGTAGTAAATAAATGTTCTTTTGCGACGTGTACTTGAAAAAGAATTCTCATCGTTTTAATAGGGTGACCAAGTTATAATTTAAATCTATTTTTAAATGCACTAGTCCTGACACAGTTTAAACAAGAAGTCAAGATTTGAGTAGCCCACAATATTTGTAGCGCATACACGTGTTTCGAAATAAAAAATACGCCGAACTCGAATGCAGATTCAACAATTTAACGACAAATTAAAGGAATTACTTATCCTGAATGTCTAGAACTTGCCCTAAATTAGTCGCAGTTATAATTGTCTATTATTTTAAGCTTGGATGATTGTTCCACAAAGATACAGCCGTGTCGAATTAATTGG
>JAQIXS010002106.1:0-24710 GCA_034700785.1 Rossiulus vilnensis
TTCTTCTATAACTTAGAACAACTGCATGTGCTTCCAATCACGTGCAAGTAACTTTAGAACGAAAATAATCCAACAAATTTCCCTCCTTATTTGAGCTCTCTTGAACATCTATTCTGTCATCTTTAAATATTTAAAAATCTCTTTTAACTTTGGTCCACTTAATGCTTTGGTCAAAAAATCAGCTAACATAACATCTGTATTGACATGAATATGTGGTTGCTTCTTGTTTCTCTGCTTGTTGTTTTGTGTAATAAAATTTTCTGTTTAATGTTTTCTTTTTTGTCTTTTGAGCTTTTTTTCTCAGTAATCTAACAACATTTAAACTATCACAATAGGTTTTTGGAATTGTCTCGTCGTTTTGTATCTTGACTTCGTTCATCAGTTCTCTGGTCCATTCTATTTCCTGTAAAGAGTCTATTAAGAAATTTAGCTTGCTCTCGGTCATTGATAATGCAACAGTTTCTTTGTTCTTGCAGTTGATTATTCCTGTTCCATCTCGAATAATAAATCCTGTAAACGATCTTTAATCTGCTGTACTATCCCAGCTGGCATCACAATAGCAATTCAGCTCTTATTCCTCATTTTGGTAAATAATTTTGTAATCCATTGTTCCTTTTAAATATCTCATGGTGCGTTTCAGGGCTGTTAGATGAATTTCTTTTGGTTAGTTGTTAAATTGTGATAATGCACTTAAAGCATGACTAAAATCAAGTCTTGTATTCTTCGCAATATAGGTTAGCTTTCCCATCATTTTCTGGTATGTCATCACATCTGTCTTGGGGCTGTTTTCACATTCATTCAATTTCTGTTGATAATCAAATGGTGTATATACTGGATGACAATCTTGATATCCGAATTCCTCCTTCCTGGATTCCTGGATGCATCTCTTTTGATGAATTGCAATCTTCCCTTTCTCTTGTTCGACTTCAATTCCCAAAATGTAGGTTAGTTGGCCCATCTCAGCAATATCCACTTTTCTCTTTATCTTTTCAATAATACTTGCTTCGAATTCTTCACTTGAAGCTAGCGAAATGTCATCATCCACATACGTTCTTCTCCTGATGTGCAGATGTATAAATATGGGTCCATCGTAGATTGTTTAAATCCAATTGTACTTAAAACTTGGTGAAAGGTCTCATTCCAGCATCTTCCTGACTGTTTAAGTCCATAAATACTTTTTTGTAACTTGCATACTTCTCCATTCCCTCCTCGCAAATAACCTTTTGGTTGCATCATGTAAATTTCCTCCTCTAATTGTCCATGAAGATATGCAGTCTTGATGTCATACTGTTTGATTTTCAGTTCTCTCTTTGCAGCTTCATTGATCATCATTCTTAGTGTTTCGGTCCTTATCACTGGAGTATATGTTTCGTTGTAATCCCTTCCATAAACTTGATTATATCCAGTAGCTACTAATCTTGCTTTAAATCTTGTAATGAGTCCATTTTGGTCATATTTGATGCAATACACCCACTTGCATTTGATTGGTTTTGATCCTTTTGGCAAACTTGTAATTGTCCATACTTTGTGTTTCTTCATAGATTTCATCTCCTCATCCATAGCTTCAATCCATTTGTCTCTTTCTTGAGAATTTATTGCCTCTTCATATGTTTCTGGTACCTTTACATCATTGACCAATAGTGCTGTTTGTCTCTCTTTTATTCTTGAAGATCGTCTTGCTCCAGATTTTACTAGTTCTTCTTCATTTAATTTTCGTTTTTCGGCATCTTCTTGACGTTTCTGTTCTTTTGTCATTCCTTTTGGACGTCCCTTATTTTTCCTTGATTCAACAATGATTTCAGATTGTTGATCTTCATTTTCATTTTGATCCTCAATGGTATCCATACTTTCAATATTGCTTGTGTCTCTCGCAATTTCGACTTCAATCTCATCATTGGTTGTTGCAATCTGTGTGAATTTTTCTTCATCATCCATCTTTTTGGTTTTGGAATCATCTGAGGGATCATCTTCTATCCAAACAATTTCCGGATTGGATGTGTCTCCATCTTTAATCTTTGCATCATTTTCTCTCAGTAGATCAATTCCATTCTTGCTTTCATCAAATTTTACATCTCGTTCAACTCTGATATTTCCAGTTTGTGGAACATAAATTCGGTATGCTTTCTTGTTCTGTGAATAACCGACGAAAATTCCTTTCTCAGCTTTTGGATCCAACTTGTTCCGATGCTCTTTTCTAATCAGGAAGTAGGCAACTGATCCAAATTTTCGAAAATACTGGACTGTAGGCTTTGTCCCTTTCCACATCTCAGCTGGCGTCCTTCCGGTGTCCTTCTGGATATATATATATATATATATATATATCCAACACTATATAGCTATAGCATTTAGCAATGACAAACTAACATTGATAGCGTTTCGAATAAGTATAAATTGTGATGGCAATAACGTATGGAAAGTGCATTAGTAGTAATGTCCTATAGAAAATGCAGATGCTGTTCAGTGTGTCATGTATAATTATTATTATTTCTTTTTCAGGGTTTGGAGTCTATCCCTGATAAATAAAACAGTTCATAAGGCATAGGTTCACTAAACCTGACACATAGTGAGGCAAATAGTAATGATGACATTGTATTTTCCTGTTTTGACTTAGATGCTTACATTTGTTTGCCTTGTTGCTATTCTCAATTTTTCTGTATAAATAAAAGTAAATTGAATCCTTGACTGATATGTTACTACGTTGAATTAAATTCATTTACATTTTAGAATGGTCTGTGATGCATTTTAGATAAGGTAAAGAAATTAGTTACAAAGAGCCAAGATAATACAAAAAGTTCAAAAGAATGATTTATAAGAATTTTGGTTAGATTAGTTCATTGTTCAAACATCGTCAGGAATTGGTGCTCATAACTTTGCAAATTTTGTAAAATATTTTATTAAAAAGTAAACATTAAATAACAATTTAACAATATTTTCACATTCATTGGATTCATTGTGGATTAGTCTGAGAGCTTTATAAAAAAACTTCATAACAATGATTGTATTTATTGTGAAGTAATAGTTTTGTGTATTGGTTTTTAGGGCAGTATGTATGGTGCAAATTCATGAGGATTGGTGTAAAAATATACAAGATGAGGATGACCAAAAATATTAAATTAATACTTTTGTTTCTTGAAGGTTATACCTAGTTTTATGAGCGACATGCTAAAAGCACTCAAAACAATTTGCATGCAAGTAACAAAAGTATTGCACTCATTTTTCAGTTGGGGGAAGCGCACATTTATTGATTCAATATGAACTGAACTGAATTGCTTTAATCAGCAATGACTTGATACTGATCTCTGGTAGAAAGTTCACTGAAATTAAAACTTTGAACTGTCACCCTGTATTTTTCAGCATCTATTGTTATGCATTGGCTCACTAGATGGCGCTGGTTTATTTCCGAACACGAACTATCCATGAAAGGCACGCTTCAGTTTCTGATCTTCGCTTTTTCATCGTTCTCGACGTAAATAGTTACGATTTTTGCTTTTTGTAAACGCTTTCAGAGTTTTGGGATCTTCAAGCTATGAGCGCATATGTCCAACTCCAGTAAAACCTCGTTATTAGGGCCGGTAAGCACCGTTGAAGAAGAGAGGATTTCTTCGTCGCGGAAGCGCAAATTCGATCTCAACAACAGTTGCGGTTCCAGTCTCCTACCCGATTCCAATTCCACCAATAATAGTAATCATTTTAATTCGTCTGAGAGTGGCTCAGCTAAGAAATCCAGAGAAGTCAGTGAGGCGAGTGCTAAAATGACAGACATGACGAAAAGACCTAATTTTTCGGCCATAAGTGGGCCTAACGGTGTGAACAAAAATGTATCGCCATTGGCCAACAACAAACCAGGCTCAGCCAAGAAGTTAGTCATTAAAAACTTCAAAGGTAAACTATTTCATACTATTAAGCAGTGAGTCGTCGGCCGACACATTCACTCAAGAATGATTCTGCGAGGCCTACAATTTGCGCATAGGTCAAATGAGTGCGGTAGAATGCATATACATGTGTAAAATGTATACAGGAATGCCAGTTTAGTACTTTGGATTTTATCATTTGCCTATTACTAGTTTCGTAATGTCAATATCTTCGCTGAAAAGAATCTTGAATCTGTCCAAAAATGTCATATCCTAAACTGACCTTTACCATCACGGTTTAATTCTACACCTGGTATGTGTAAATATTGCAGTAATGAGATGGTTTGCAGGTATTAGGATCTGATCTATTATAGAAGTAATGCTAGTAACAGCTGATAACTAAAACACCTGGTGTTGAATGTATCTCAGCACGTAATTGGACTGAATCAATATACATAAATTTGAAAGTATTTTTTTATGGTCAAGCTGAGGTATTTATAAAAAAAGGCATTGCTTTTCAACTAAGAATTTAATATTACACGTCTTATACATGTATATGCAGGTATTGTGCCACGCATGTTCTGCAACCATTAACAAACCATTTAGAGCAATACTTCCCAATAGGCGAAGTAATCTTTACCCTATTGGTTTAGAGAGCAACTGTTGTGTAGCAAGATTTTTGTTCAATTTAAACAAATGTTTTTTTGCCTCAGAAAAACCGAAACTGCCGGATAACTATCAACACGAGACATGGGAAAAGTTAAAGGAAGCCATTATTGCAATTCAAACATCGAGATCTATAAAATCTAGTCTCGAGGAACTGTACCAGGCTGTGGAGAATATGTGCTATCATAAAATGGCTGCACAATTGTATGACAATTTGCGGCAGCTTTGTGAAGACCATGTGAAGTCAAACATAAACCGTTTTTTGACATATCCTTTTGTGTATGGAAGTTTCAACCTTGTTTGTGTGTGTTAATTCCAAAATGGTTACAGAAAGTTGTTATCCTTAACTTAAAATACTGACTCTATGGATAGTTTGATTTTCTTGAAGTCAATGTGTGAGTGTTGGCAAGCGCATTGTCGGCAAATGGTAAGTACCATATTGAAAAGTAATAATTTTGTTTTAACTAACATTGTGTTCAGATATTTCAATCATAGCATCTATTGTTTTCTTCAGATCATGATAAGAAGCATTTTTTTGTTCTTGGATCGAACCTACGTCCTGCAAAATCCATCAATCGCTTCAATATGGCAAGTTAATTAACTTCGTTACTCGTTTCACTTAGTAAACACATCATCGAAACGGAACAGAAATATCAGTTTAAAATTGTGCTTTATGGTAAACGCATTTAGCTAAGTACTTCCAAATTATCACATTAAAATTTTTATGAATTGATGTTACGTGTACACACAATAATCTTGATATTCGTGACTTTTTCAAAACAATAGCCTATTTTTATTTTAAACTAGAAATCAGGCAAGAAATAACTGGCGCATCTTTTATTTTTGCAATTTTTGTGTATAGATTAGAAGTTATGCCATCTGTTTCAAAGTTTTGAACGCTCACATCTGCTCTTATTTATGAAAGCCCACAACCATTCAATATTGAACAATTTTTGATGGAATTAATCCATCAAAAATTGTTCAATTTTACTTTCTTAATATTCTGTGTCTCATTAGGGATTTGGGATTGGACTTATTTCGGATTCACATCATAAGCAATCAATTGGTTCAGACTCGAACTGTTGACGGCCTCTTATTGCTCATTGAGAAAGAGCGCTACGGTGAAACAGTGGACCGGGGCTTGTTAAAAAACCTGTTAAGAATGTTGTCAGATCTACAGATATATCAGAATGCTTTCGAAACCAAATTTCTGATTGCAACTGATAGGCTTTATGCAGCCGAAGGGCAACAGCTGAAACAAGAAAGAGAGGTGCTGTCTATCATGGCATGATTTGAACTTTTGATATTTGTTACGTGTGCATAACTGTATTTAAAATGCATTCTAGGTCCCTGAGTATTTGGCTCATGTAGATAAGAGGCTAAATGAAGAATGTGAACGGTTGCTGCATTATTTAGATCAGTCCACAAAGTAGGTTTGAATGATGAAATTATTTCCTGATTGGCTCAAGTTTTCACCTGTCTTGTATGTCTGACTTCTGTTCTTAATTCTTTGAAGAAAGCCGCTGATAACCTGTGTAGAAAAGCAATTGCTTGGTGAACATTTATCTAATATTCTACAAAAAGGTTTGAGCCAGTTTCATAATAACCAAAATGTGGACGATTTACCCATTTTTGGATTCTACTCATTAGCATTTCCTCAATCTCTTGATTTCAGGCCTGGATAATTTGTTGGACGAAAATCGCATATCTGATCTGACGTTGTTATATACTTTGTTTTCGAGAGTACGAAATGGACTGGTAGAACTCTACACACACTTTAACCAGTATATAAAGGTAAATTATGTCACTTCCTGTTATCATTGTAATTTTTAATTAAATTAAATTCTTCTGGAATAAATATGATGGAAGTGGACCAAATAGCTTTACTTTATTAAGTACTTATCACTTATTGCAGCAGTGAAAGATAATAAATATAGTGATAATCATCGTTTATTACTCTTGTCTTATGCCATTAAATTTGTTTTGCAGAAAAAAGGTCGTGCTATTGTGGTAAACCCTGAAAAAGACAAAACTTTGGTCCAAGAAATGTTAGACTTTAAAGATCAAATGGACAACATAGTGGCCGTGTGTTTCCAGAGAAACGAAAAGTTCATTATTACTCTCAAGGAAGCATTTGAACACTTTATTAACCAAAGGCTCAACAAACCAGCGGAATTAATAGGCGAGTTGAATGAATGTGACCGAAATGAATGTTAGTGGAATTCTATAATCTGCACTCTTTTTAAAATTGGTGTTGTTTATTTAATTTCCAGCCAAATTTGTGGATTCAAAGCTACGGGCGGGAAACAAAGAGGCCACCGAAGAGGAATTGGAAAGACTGTTGGATAAAATTATGGTGTTGTTTAGATTTATCCACGGTTAGTGTCATGGCAGTTTTAAGTGTTTAATTTAAGATGCGTTCCTGCGTCCATGGAGTTTCATAACCCATGCTTTGTACTTTTCAGGTAAGGATGTGTTTGAGGCATTTTACAAGAAAGACTTGGCAAAGCGATTGTTGGTAGGAAAGAGTGCTTCGGTTGATGCCGAGAAGTCTATGCTCTCCAAACTAAAGCAGGAATGTGGAGCCGCTTTCACTAGCAAACTGGAAGGGATGTTTAAAGATATGGAATTATCAAAAGATATTATGCTGGCGTTTAAACAGGTTTGTGTCAGTGCAGGAAGGTGTCCTGCATATTCCAGAATTCTGGTTTCATTTTTGATATAACGTAAAAATTGTGCAATAATTGGCAATTGTTTACTATTTTATAGCACATTCAAAACATAAATTCGTCTGGAAATATTGACTTGACAGTGAATATTTTGACAATGGGTTATTGGCCCACCTACCCTCACGTGGAAGTCCACATGCCACCTGAGGTCTGTGAAACATGACTACATGAAACTCCACACACTTTCTTATCATCAAGTTTTGTTTAACCAAAATGCTTCTTTAGATGGTGCAATATCAAGAAATATTCAAAAAGTTTTACCTGGGTAAACACAGTGGACGCAAACTACAGTGGCAGCCAACATTAGGGCATTGTGTCCTGAGAGCTGAATTTTTACAGGCAAGCACGGCCTCATAATCAAAAGTTGAGGGCTATCGCAATTCTAATTTCTCGTTTCATTTCTACAGGGTCGTAAAGAACTTCAAGTCTCCCTTTTTCAAACTCTGGTCTTACTCATGTTTAATGATTCGGATGAATTTAGTTTTGAAGAAATCAAGCAAGCAACTGCCATTGGTAAGAATGTGTAATCACTGATCTCGAATCAATCGGCTATAATTTTGTTTTTAGAATTTGTGTAGTTGTTTTTATACTTGCAATAGTAGAAGTTTAGAAATCAGCCCCTGAAATAAATAGCATTTAAATGCAGGGATGTTAAATGCTTATAAGACGAATTGTTTTTTCTAAAATGGAAGTATTTTGTTTTAAGAAGGGGAGGGGGGAAGTGGAATTGCTTTCTTGTAAAAACTCATGGCAGGTTGAAACGTGAACGTGCTTAAATGTTTATTTGTGATATACATGTAGTTTCTTATTTTGTAGAGGACAGTGAGCTGAGAAGAACTTTGCAATCAATTGCATGTGGTAAAGCAAGGGTTTTAGTCAAAAACCCAAAGGTGCAGTTTTTAAGTTTTTCACGTATTTGTTGTTTATTTTTTGAAAAACAAAATGGTTATGACAGTGAGTCCATTTATTTAGGGAAAAAATGTCGAAGATAAGGATAGATTTGTTTTCAACAAAGAGTTCACCAACAAGCTGTTTCGCATCAAAATCAACCAAATACAGATGAAAGAAACGGTAATGATACTTATTATTGTTCTGTGCATTGGTAATATTGTTTCCTACTTTGAAAATTCTATACCTTTATATCCTACGTTTTAATTTGCTAGACTGAAGAAAACATCAATACCACGGAACGAGTTTTTCAGGATAGACAGTGTCAGATCGATGCGGCGATTGTTCGCATCATGAAAATGAGGAAAAGACTTGTGCATAACCATCTCATCACTGAGCTCTATGATCAGCTAAAATTCCCCGTGAGGGTAAGTTTTAAAATTTCTCATGCCTTCCATTTTTTCTTGGATGGAAAGATAATGCACTAATTAGTTCATTTAAAAATTTAAAACGTAGTTTTGATTTTGTATTAAAAACGCTCGATTTTGTCTCTTCACAGCCAGCAGATCTGAAAAAGCGAATCGAAAGCTTGATCGATCGGGATTACATGGAACGGGACAAAGACAATGCAAACCAATACAACTATGTGGCATAGTGAGTCGGCTATTTCCATCGCCTTCTTATGTCATATCCTTCTCTCCAACCAGTTTCTGTTATCAGTTTCCCGTAGTTGTCCGTTTACAATATAAACAAGTTTTGTCATTGTAACATAATTTGTTTTTATTAACTCTCATCTCAAACTGAAGGAATTGACCTATTTCGACCATCCCAGCCAACACGCTGTCATTTGTAAATTTTGAAGGAGTTTTGGAGTTCCTTCAAACAAGTGAACTTTTTTGTGGTGGAACAAACTTTAAAAAAAGAAGTGGCCGTTGGCTCATGAGGAAGGGTTTATGGCTTGTGATAGGATTAGTAATGGTTCCCTTATTGGGCCTCATTATCATGCCACTAGAGTTTTAAATTAAAGGAATGCAGCTTCATAAATTATTGGAAAATTCCTTGTAATAGCTGCCAGGTTTCTTTTTTCCTTTCAGGTTTGCAACTGAGTAATCCTGTAACCTTTGTATAATAAATTCTAAAATTTCTTGAGAGAAACTGGGACTTACGAGATACTTGTACTCATTGAACTGCACTCTTGCAGGCAGTATTTCATGCATTGTACAAATTATCACATTGAATATTTCCTGTATGATTGAATTTGGCACTGTTTTGGCGTCAAGACTTCTGTAACATGAACTGGTAAAATTGCTCTCTCGGTGAAGTACTGCTGTTTTTTTATGCTTATAAACGATATAATTGAGGTATACTTTGGATAATAGATCGCCAAAATATAAAAATACTTTTTCTCATAACGATCATGTTGCTATTGGAGAAAATTTTAAAACTTTTATTCCGTTAACGCTTTACTGAAATTAAAATCCACATAGTGCGTATAGTGTGTTCCACAGAAGTTAAAAGTTGCATTTGAAGCCTTAGTTTAGATTCAGTGCTATTTCAGCTAACTCACTTCAATATGCTAGACTGTGCAAAGAATTTTATGCGTACAATTGAGTGAACTAAAGTCTGACTGAAGTTGTTCTTTCTGGCTTGCAACTTTGATAAACGGTGCATATTCAATATCACATTTGTTTATCATGAATTGCATTGAATAGCAACATTGTTAACCAATGTTACTAATGTAGTGAGCAACAATCCACACTTTCTTTTACAAAATTTGCTGAGTTCTAGACGAGCAAGCAGTGAAATGCAGTAGGGGTAGACTTTTGTACCAAGGTTTCAGCAATGATAATGTATTAAAATACTTATCAAAAACGACCAATCTGATCTATAACACGAATTTATTTTAGAATTAAGTGGTATTTTTGGATTAATTTGTGTAGTTTATGGATGAGATTTGTCAAAAACTTATCAGGCAAGTGTTATTTAATTGTTTTTAAATACCGCGCTGAAGTAAAAAATGGATCTAGCTGGAGCGCTGTATGATGACCTAGGAAATAATAGTTGAAAGGTGGCGCTGGCAAGTGATATGACGTCCTTAGAAAAGATTAGCCCGTAGGTACATTTTTGTAGACCCCGTGCAAATACTTTTGTATATAAGCAGCGAAAAACACGCAGTTGAACGCGTTAGCTAGTCGCCATTGCTTGGTTGAAAAGTTAAGGAAAGTATTTAGTTAATTTTGGTATTAATTCAGTGGATGTTAGTTATTTAATTATGACAGGTTAGGTTCAATTATTCCCGCTTAACGGTCGCTTTTCTGCGTTTGTGCTACAATGGCGTACTTGGGAAATGATTCCCGAGCTCCGTTACGGGAGGTGCGAAAAGTGCAGTTCGGAATATTAAGCCCAGATGAAGTCGTAAGTGCTATAGAAGCGTTCTGGTTGTTTTCCTCGCACGTTTGGGGTAAATTTTGAGTATAAGTTCGTTTTATTTTGATCGGTATGAACAGTCTCAATTGTCTTCAAGAGTTAAGCCTACCTATCTGTTGCACAATGGCGTCCAATCTGTGTCAGCAGTCTTTGTTAAATGCGCACCTAAGTTTAGAAAGTCTTTCAATAAAAAACTTTACATTAGGTGAAAGATTGGGACGCTTAGTTACGTCTTAAATTCACAATAAAACAACTTGATCTCAAAATGTCCAGAACATTGTTTTTCCACAAACTATAGCTTGACTTGAATACATGCTCTAAATAAAGACATCACAAATTTGTTTCAGAAACGAATGTCTGTTACTGAGGGGGGAATTCGATTCCCTGAAATCTACGAAGGGGGCCGGCCCAAGCAAGGGGGCTTAATGGACCCTCGTCAAGGAGTTATCGATCGCATTTCTCGATGCCAGACCTGTGCTGGAAACATGACCGAATGCCCCGGACACTTTGGACACATAGAATTGGCAAAGCCTGTGTTCCATTGTGGCTTTCTGACGAAAACCATAAAAATTTTGCGTTGCGTTTGCTTTTATTGTTCAAAACTACTCGTCAACCCTGTGAGTGTTCTTGCATCTTGTAGTAATATGGTGTTTTCCTTAAGGAAGAAAAGAAACATTGATGTTATTTTGTTGGTATAGAACAATCCGAAAATCAAAGAGATTCTCGGGAAGTCTAAAGGCCAGCCTCGGAAGCGATTAGCCCATGTATACGATCTTTGCAAAGGCAAAAATATTTGCGAAGGAGGGGATGAAATGGACGTTGGTGGCCAACAGGAAGGGGGTGATGCAGAACAATCTAAACGTGTGGTAAATAAAACCAATTATAAACTGCAATCTATAGCCAAATGCCTTCTAAGTGCAGTTTTTAAAATAAACTGATTCCATTGTTATGTTTTAGAATCATGGTGGTTGCGGCCGCTATCAACCAAACATTCGTAGATCTGGCCTAGATCTTTTTGCTGAATGGAAACACGTCAATGAAGATTCGCAGGAACGCAAAATTGTACTTACGGCAGAAAGAGTGTGGGAAATCTTTAAGCACATCACGGATGAGGAGTCTCACATCATGGGCATGGATCCGAAATATTCCCGGCCCGATTGGATGATTATTACCGTGTTACCGGTCCCGCCTCTGCCGGTTCGACCTGCAGTCGTAATGTACGGCTCTGCAAGGAATCAAGATGATCTGACTCACAAGTTGGCCGATATTGTCAAAGCAAACAACGAACTATCTAGAAATGAGCAAAGTGGTGCTGCTGCACACATTATTGCGGAGAACATCAAGATGCTGCAGTTCCACGTGGCCACTCTTGTGGACAACGACATGCCTGGTCTCCCCAAAGCCATGCAAAAGTCTGGCCGGCCGTTGAAATCCATTAAAGCCAGGCTGAAGGGCAAAGAAGGGAGGATTCGAGGAAATCTCATGGGAAAACGGGTGGATTTTTCTGCCCGTACGGTTATTACGCCTGACCCAAATCTTAAAATTGACCAGGTAATGATTTTCTGATCTGTAAGTTTGCATTACTATATTACAATCAAAACTGGTAACTTGGACCAAGAAACCAGTATTATGGTTTCACCTTTTATGTGATAAGCATTTTAAATGAAATTACCAAAGCCGTTGAAAGGAAGCAAAATTCTTTAAAAGTTTATTCCAAGTGGTTTTGACTGTACTGTGTAAGCTAGGTCAATTTAAGTTGATTTTTTATTTACATTTAGCACTTAAGCATTCTTAAATGAAAATTTAACTCTTATTAGGTTTATCCTATTGACTCCTCAAATTGGAAAATATTGGGTTGGTATTTATAAGTCAGATGGCTGATGTTGGGAATTGCTTGCAATCTTTAAAGGTTGGCGTTCCAAGATCCATTGCCCAAAACTTGACTTTTCCCGAGATTGTAACGCCTTTCAACATCGACAAAATGCAAGAGTTGGTACGCAGAGGCAATAGCCAGTATCCTGGAGCGAAGTACATTGTGAGAGACAATGGAGAGCGCATAGATTTGAGGTTTCATCCCAAGCCCAGTGACCTGCATCTGCAATGTGGCTACAAGGTTGAACGCCATGTTCGTGATGGGGATGTTATTGTTTTCAATCGACAGCCGACCCTGCACAAAATGTCTATGATGGGGCATCACATTCGTGTGTTCCCGTGGTCTACTTTTAGGATGAATTTGAGGTAATTGACATCTGAGCAGCAATTTACTCGATAAAAAACTTCGGTGCTAACTTGCTTTATTGTTTTGGTCGTTTTCAGTGTCACAACTCCATACAATGCTGATTTTGACGGCGATGAGATGAATTTGCACGTTCCGCAGTCCATGGAAACCAGAGCTGAGATTGAGGAATTGGCAATTGTACCTCGACAAATTATCACCCCACAGTCCAATCGGCCTGTTATGGGTATTGTGCAAGATACCTTGACTGCCGTGCGGAAGATGACCAAACGGGATGTCTTCTTGGAGAAGGTTGGTGCTCAGCTTTAAATATTTTGGCCCGTGGTTCTCGATTTGATTTGATCTTTGCACTATTTTAAACCCACAGAACCTGGGAAAGTTTAGTATTTTGAAAATTGTTCTGCTAGTCGAAGGATTTCATAACTTTGAATCATTTACAGAGTTGTGAAGCAAAATCCATTAATGTTTAGAAATTTTTCTCCTATGGCATACGTTTTAATTAATGATTTTATAAGCAGGTTTTGTACGGGAATTTATTCCAAATGTTTTGTTTTCAATATTTTTTCCTCAGCAATTTTTTTAAAAGAAATATGGGCTAACATCCATAATTTGTGATGTTTTCGCCTGTGTCTTTCCATTAATTAATAGAAGCGCATGGATATAAGTTAACTGTTTGAAAACATTATTTATATTCAAAGATTATTATTAGTCTTTGGGAAACTACAGGTCAGGAGACAATGAAATTTTAAATCTGGGAAAGAATGCATTAATTTTGACTCAGGCAAGTCGGACAAATTACTTGTGGTTGTGAAGATTTCTTTATTCAAGGAACGTTCTTTTTAGGACCAAATTATGAACATTCTTATGTTCTTGCCCATTTGGGATGGTAAAGTACCACAGCCTGCACTGCTCAAGCCTCGGCACTTGTGGACGGGAAAGCAAATCTTCTCGCTGATTATTCCCGGAAACGTGAATGTCGTTCGCACGCACAGCACGCATCCTGATGAGGAGGATGAAGGCCCTTACAAGTGGATCTCTCCTGGAGACACAAAGGTGTTGGTGGAGCACGGAGAGCTCATCTGTGGCATCCTCTGCAAAAAGACGCTCGGGACATCAGCCGGCTCACTTTTGCATATAGTCATGTTGGAGCTGGGCTGGCACATTGCTGGCCTCTTCTATTCCCACATTCAGACGGTGGTCAACAACTGGTTGCTCCTGGAGGGGCTTACTATTGGTGAGTGTACTGAGCTGCAGACTGTTTTCTTGATAGTGTTAAATTCCTTTTGCCGCGCAACTGCCTATTATAATTTAAGCAGCGGTGCCAAGTTTCTTTTGAAACAAATGTTTATTTTATAGCGAAAATGAGGGATACAGATTGAAATTCATGATCAAGTTAGTGTTTTGAGGTTTCTTTACCTGAAGGAATCTTCTTTTGCTGTAGGTATCGGTGACACCATTGCTGATCACCAGACTTATAACGACATCCAGAATTCCATTAGGAAAGCTAAGCAAGATGTGATAGAAGTAATCGAGAAAGCCCATAACGATGAGCTGGAGCCAACACCTGGTAACACGTTGCGACAGACATTCGAAAATCAGGTGAATCGTATTCTCAACGACGCTCGTGACAAGACGGGTGGCAGTGCGCAGAAATCTCTCTCAGAGTTCAACAACTTCAAGTCCATGGTGGTGTCAGGAGCCAAGGGATCGAAAATTAACATCTCACAAGTCATTGCTTGTGTGGGGCAGCAGAACGTTGAGGGCAAGCGAATCCCCTTTGGCTTCCGAAAGAGGACCCTGCCGCATTTCATCAAGGACGATTACGGTCCTGAGAGTCGTGGTTTCGTAGAAAACTCGTACCTTGCCGGTCTCACGCCTTCGGAGTTTTTCTTTCACGCCATGGGAGGGCGTGAAGGTTTGATTGATACTGCCGTCAAAACTGCAGAAACTGGTTACATCCAACGTCGTTTGATCAAAGCTATGGAAAGGTGAGGAATGAACTTTTCCTTTTCCTCTTGTAAGATTTAACGGATATTTTGCCACTAACTGCCCATTTTCCTTTCCAGTGTCATGGTTGCCTATGACGGAACAATCAGAAACAGCGTTGCGCAGTTGATCCAACTTCGCTACGGCGAAGACGGACTCGATGGAGGGGCGGTGGAAATCCAGAATCTTCCTACTCTGAAACCATCCAACAAGGCGTTTGAAAAGAAGTTCAGGTTCGACATCACCAACGAGCGTCAGTTGAGGCGTGTCTTCAACGAGGACATTGTGAAGGAACTGATCGGTAGCGCCCACGTCGTGGCCGAGTGTGAAGCGGAATGGGAAAACTTGAAGCATGAACGAGAAGTGCTCAGGGCTATTTTCCCCAAAGGAGAAAACAAAGTAAGCACTTAGTTTTACCTTGAGGTTTCTGGGTGTGAATCAATTCCTCACGCCATGCTGCTGCTCTTATTAACATTGAGTAGCAGTGCCAAAATGAATGGGAGGATACATTAAGTCTCGCAAGGAAGCCACATGAAGCTTGTGATCATGATGGTGCCGTAATGTTGAGAAATAAAGCACATGAGTTGCTATGTTAGCAGACTGTCACAGTTAATATTTGCAGGTGCATAGCTTACTCATATTTCTCCATAGGTGGTGTTACCTGGCAACTTGCAGAGAATGATCTGGAATGCACAGAAGATCTTCCACATAAATATCCGAGCTCCGACAGATCTAAGTCCTTTAAAGGTTCTTGAAGGTAATTCTTAACGTTTTAAATGTTTTTCCTAATGCAGGGCTCGCACGTAAAGTCAGAAAAAAATTAATAGTTTGTTATTAATAAATAGTCCTTCTGATGTTTTTTTTCTACAACCTTATTCGAGGAAATTTAAGTTTAGTCTATTATGGAAATGTTTTTGAAAATGTTAGCACGAACCATGAAATAAGATTAGATTAGCAAGCAAATTAATTTTCCTGTATAGTATGGCAAACGCTTATATTCTACGAAAGGCTATAATCTACATGGTTTTGTGTTTGTTACTAAATTCGATGCTCGTTTTAGGGGTTCGTGAACTTTGCCAGAAAATTATTATTGTGCCTGGTGAAGATGCCCTAAGTAAGCAAGCAAACGAAAATGCGACCCTTCTGTTCAAATGCTTGATACATTCCACGCTGTGTACGAAGCGTATTGCGGAAGAGTTCAGATTGTCTACTGAAGCCTTTGAGTGGCTTTTGGGTGAAGTGGAGACCAGATTCAATCAAGCTCAGGCTCAGCCTGGAGAGATGGTGGGTGCTTTGGCCGCCCAGTCCCTCGGAGAACCTGCTACCCAGATGACCCTGAACACTTTTCACTACGCCGGTGTGTCTGCTAAGAACGTAACCTTGGGTGTGCCCCGTTTGAAGGAAATCATCAACATTTCGAAGAAGCCCAAAACTCCGTCTTTGACAGTGTTCCTCACTGGAGCGGCTGCCCGTGATGCGGAGAAAGCTAAGGTAAATATCTATCATTGTTGCGTGGAAATTGCTCTTCCTCTGCCACGCGGTTTATCTATGCTGTTGGTTAGACTGTGCCATACAGAGGAAAAAAGTGAAATGAGAAATCTTATGAATATAGGAAGCAAATCTTTCTTAATAATTTGAAGATTTGTGTCCGAGATTAAGATACAGAATTTAGTACATACTCGTGTTTGTCCATTAGTTCACGTACAACCCTGACACTTAATCATTTGCGGTGACATTTGAGCCAGTTATTTCAATTTACCTTTACCTGGATTCGTTTTAGGACGTGCTTTGTAGGTTGGAACACACGACTTTACGTAAAGTGACTGCCAACACCGCTATCTACTATGATCCTGACCCACAGAACACCGTCATTGCGGAAGATCAGGAGTTCGTCAACGTTTACTACGAAATGCCCGATTTTGACCCGACGCGCATCTCTCCTTGGCTGCTTCGTATAGAGTTGGACCGTAAAAGAATGACAGGTAAATGTGACAAAATGCTACACTTGGCATCCTCGTTGGCCGCCATACTAATGCACTCGAATAATTAATTGTGCACTAGCGCCACTTTAAGAGGATAAATTAACTGAAATGTCTCCCGAGGAAACTAGATTTGATAAATTGTCGATTTTGTGCCGAAAGTGGAGATACATGTCATTTTTGATATGAACTGCTAAGAATAAATGAGTTAGTATTAATTCTGAAAATTAATTTCAGATAAAAAGCTGACCATGGAACAGATTTCGGAAAAGATCAATGCTGGCTTTGGAGATGATCTTAACTGCATCTTCAACGATGACAATGCTGAGAAGCTTGTTCTTCGCATTCGGATTATGAACAACGATGACAGCAAATTTCAAGACGTAAGTTTTATTTAAGCTATGTTTTTTTACGGTTTGCGGTTGTTCTGTAAGTTAGTCTAATAAAAATTAGACTGGTAAATTAGACAAAATTACCTTCCTCGTTGGCCGCCATACTAATGCCCTTAAATAAATAATTGTGCACTAGCGCCACTTTAAGAGGATAAATAAATTGAAATGTCTCCCATGGAAGCAGGATTTGATAAATTGTCGATTTTGTGCCGAAAGTGGAGATACATGTCATTTCTGATATAAACTACTTGGATCCAGCTGATGACTGCAATTGAAACAATCGATTAAAATTTAACAATGATAAATGCTATCAAAATTTACTAAGTTTGATGAATGAAAACTGTTCATCCAACCATAGTTTTGTTAAGGAAAGCGTCTTGATACAGTTATCCAAATCTGTTAGTTCTGTACTAAATGTATACCGTCGCTACTTGTCAGGAGGAAGAGCAAGTGGACAAAATGGAAGACGACGTGTTTCTGCGTTGCATCGAGGCCAACATGCTGAGCGACATGACCCTTCAAGGCATTGAAAGTATTTCCAAAGTCTACATGCATTTGCCTTCAACTGACGACAAGAAGCGTATCGTCATTACTGACACCGGGGAGTACAAGGCAATCGCCGAGTGGCTTTTGGAAACTGATGGCACCAGTCTGATGAAGGTACTTTCAGAGCGGGATGTCGATCCAGTGAGGACACACTCCAACGACATCTGTGAAATATTTTCGGTAAGCCTACCTTTTGTCACTTTTATTCTTGTAGCTTAAACCTATAGGCGGTGTTCGGTCCTCTGCCACGCGGTCTGTCTAGATGAAATGGGTATGACTGTGCCTACAGAGGACCAAATTAAAATGAGTCTTCTGAAAATAGGAAGCAATATTCTCTATTATGCCAAAGAAAATATTGTGCCAAAAGGAAGATACAAGACGTTTTGCTACTACAGCCGAATTCTGTTATAACGAGCAAATGACATTTGCGTATTTGGTTTTAGCGAATTTCAATGCGATCTTTTAAGGTACATCTTTTTGCCCGTACAGTATGCAATTTCCCTAAATCTGATTTACTTTGTGAATCTGTGGAGTTTTTTCAAATTTTACCATCAGGCTTACCCATTGACAAATTTGATCTCGCGAAACAGCTGAACAAACCACTGGACAAAGTAACTGAGTTCGGCTGTAGAACTACCTGCTTCGTACCTAAAAATTGATTGTTAATGAGCTCTTAATAACATCGTCTAGGTGCTTGGCATTGAAGCCGTGCGAAAGTCGGTGGAGAAGGAAATGAACCACGTCATCTCCTTCGATGGTTCCTACGTAAACTATCGGCATTTAGCCCTGTTGTGCGACGTGATGACGGCCAAGGGCCACTTGATGGCCATCACTCGACATGGCATAAATCGGCAGGACACCGGCTGCCTCATGCGCTGCTCCTTTGAGGAGACAGTTGACATCTTGATGGATGCAGCTGCGCACGCCGAAAGCGACCCTATGAAAGGAGTGTCTGAGAACATCATGTTGGGCCAGTTGGCTAGGATGGGAACGGGATGCTTCGACCTGATGCTGGACGCCGAGAAGTGCAAGTACGGCATGGAGATTCCCGTGAACCTGCCAGGCGTCATGGGTGCCGGTGGCATGTTCTTCGGTAGCGCTGCCAGCCCCTCGACCAGCGGACTATCGCCCCGTATGACCCCGTGGAATCAGGGCTCGACCCCGTCCTATGCCAGTGCATGGTCACCTGGCATCGGCAGCGGCATGACCCCGGGCGCAGCCGGGTTTTCACCCTCGGCCGCGAGCGACGCTAGTGGCTACAGCCCCGGGTACAGCCCGGCCTGGTCCCCGCAACCGGGCTCCCCGTCTTCTCCAGGACCTTCCAGTCCCTACATTCCATCACCGGCTGGAGCTCTCTCTCCCAGTTACTCCCCTTCGTCACCTGCTTATGCCCCAACCTCGCCTTCGATCACGCCACAGAGCCCAAGCTACAGTCCAACTAGCCCGAGCTATAGCCCTACGAGCCCGAGCTATAGCCCCACGAGTCCAAACTACAGTCCAACGAGCCCGAGCTATAGCCCTACCAGCCCAAGTTATAGCCCTACGAGCCCTAGTTATAGCCCGACGAGCCCAAGCTACAGCCCAACGAGCCCAAGCTATAGCCCGACAAGTCCTAGTTATAGCCCCACGAGCCCGAGCTATAGCCCCACCAGTCCTAGTTATAGCCCAACGAGTCCAAGCTATAGCCCGACGAGTCCGAGTTATAGCCCTACTAGCCCGAGCTACAGTCCAACAAGCCCGAGTTACAGTCCAAGCTCACCAAACTACACTCCAGCATCACCGAGTTATAGCCCGACGAGCCCCAGCTATAGCCCTACGAGTCCGAGCTATAGTCCCACGAGTCCTAGCTACAGCCCGACGAGCCCGAGTTACAGCCCCAGCTCGCCGCACTACTCGCCTCAGAGCCCGAGCTACAGTCCTGGCAGTCCCTCGTATTCACCCACATCGCCGTCTTACAGTCCGTCGAGCCCGAAATACAGCCCCACGAGCCCGAGCTACAGCCCTGGCTCGCCCCAGTACACGCCAACCAGCCCGAAATACAGCCCCACCAGCCCGACGTACTCCCCCACATCCCCTTCGTACTCGCCTTCAAGCCCCAAGTACAGCCCTACAAGTCCCAAATATAGCCCCACCAGCCCAACCTACACCCCCAGTTCCCCCAAATACAGTCCCACCAGCCCGCAGTACAGTCCTACCAGTCCTAAATACAGCCCCACAAGTCCTACTTACTCACCCACGAGCCCCAAGTACAGCCCCACGAGTCCCACGTACTCGCCAACCAGTCCGAAAGGATCACATTATTCCCCCACCACCCCTGGCTACTCGCCCGCTAGCCCTGGCTACAGTCCTTCGAGCCCGGCTTACGAGACTGATAGCGATGATGAGAAGTAAGGCGATGTTTAATTTTTGCATAATTATGTACGCATCCATGAACTTGCACGTGTACTTCCCCATCCCTATCCCCCCCAAAAAAACTTGACATTTGAGGTTTTGTCCAACTTCAATTGACACTTGTTGTAACGAATTTGATAGAAATGGACAATCAGTTCTTTATAGCCATATTTCGTTGTAATTTATAACGAAATGTTGTTGCATTGATATGACGAAACTATTTCGATATAGCGATATAGCAAATATTTCTATATTGCTATAATGAAATGATTTCGACATATCAATGTAACAAATTTTGGTAAGGCATGCCTGGTAAATAGCGGCCCTTTTAGCCTCCAGGCAAGGGCGATAACGTTCACTAAAAGTAAAAAATATCAAAATTGTCGAAAAACATGCATTGAAAAATAGTTTAAATACTAATTACCAAATACTTGCAATATTATAAATTGTAAATATGATGAAAGCGACAGAAACCGCAATAACAATTTATTCTAGCAAGGATGTTTTAGTGATTTTTTTTCAGTTGTTTGCAACGTTAAACTGTTAATTTTAAGAATATGAGTCGGAAATAGGGGCCGCTATAGCGAGTTGTAATTCGAGGCACGCCTTTGTTGTTATAACAATCTTTAGTAATAATATATCAAACGTATGGAGGTGATTATAACTAATTTATTATAAGAAGTAATTTAAAAAATATTTCGCTAAAGTAAGGTTAATTGTTACTCCAAAAATGATCATTCCGTCTGAAATATAGCCGATGGATTCATGGTTATTCTTGAAACACCATTATTGTCTTCTATTCTTAATTTTTCAATATTAGATGTGAAATTAAACTATTTTGTTAATGATCCAGAAATTCAAAAAAACTACATACCTTCTCTAACGAATTCAATTTAATTACTACCATTAACAAAGTGGTGTCTATTGCTTCTGGTGTATTAGGTTCTGTAATGCTTACGTTACTCAATTATGGTTTAATTTAATCGCTGATAGCATTTTGGTTACCACGTTTTGCATCCCGGTTTTGTGAAAATTTGCCGGTGAGCTAAGATTTAGTCGGGCTGCATACCTAGCTGACAAGTGGAGGTATCAGTAGGGTAACCTTTGGTAGATCCATATATGTCAATGTACCTCCACAAGCTGACAAATGCCATATACATGTGCGACCGTGCGCTGAAAAATATGGATCTAGCAAAAGTAAGCTTCTGGTGTTTCACAATTGTCGATTAGGTGTGCAACCCGCCTAAGACTTTCATTGATATTCTCGTGTTTCCATCGTTAACAATCTGATGGGAAATGAAAATGTAGTATTAAGATTTGTACAAAGCTTGAGGTTTTAAGGTCCACTTCACAGCGATATGGTAGGACTGCGACATTTTTTCACGCATAACTTGACGTCATGATTGTGCACGTACTGAATGAGTACAATTTGTGCATTTCAACCACCCGCGAAATAAACGGGGGAAAAAGTATTATAAAAATGCGCGATGGTTATTTTAACTTTAATGCCTGTTAGCTCGCCGTTGATGCTATCGGCGTATTGGATGGGCATCTGTTTTAGATGTTAGCAGAATTTATACTGTATGTAAATATTGAAAATGCAATAAAAACTTTAAACTTGATTGTTGTGGACTGTTCTATTTGAGAAGTATATGTAGGTCTGTTTTTTGACATTTCTGCTATAGTTTTTGATCCATTATTTTAATTATGAAGTTGGCGACCGCAATCATTTCACTCCACAAATTACAAGATGCCAAATCGCGTGAAATATTATTTAACAAATATTGTCACGACAGTGAATGTCATATGGAGACTGGGCCAAAAAGTTACCTGCCATAACGTTTTTGTTTCACATGCTTATCATAATTGCTGAATTTATTTTCTCCAGTCGTCTACTAGTCTACGTTATGTGTTATAATTTCAAATAACCCGTTTATTTATTAAAGATTTAATACAAATGAAAAATGCCGTCATGCAGCATGCACTGCGAGGTCGCATTGCAGGAAAAACCCTTCTTAAGCGGTCGCACAACGGTTTTTTCCCAAATTTATTTTGTAAATAAAGGGACATTTTGATTTTTTAAAACTCAATGGAGACCCTAATGGACAGCCAGTTCTACAATAGGTAAAGGAAATTTAGTAATTATCACCAGTGTTGGAATAAAATGTGCATGTTTTCTGAATGCTGGGCACCAGAACTCGGACAAGAAAAAGTTTCAAAAGTAGGCGCAAAATCACCAAGCTGGCATTTTTGGATTACCTCCGGAATAACCACGGACGTCACAAGGTATGTGAGCAGCCATGACTAATTACCGGAACAACCTTTAAAATGCAGTTGTTGCGTGTCGTTTCACCTTGCACGTTTGAGCCCCTCTGACATCACTTCCTGGTCACTCGGAGGCGAGATATTGGTAAATGTACATTAGCAGTGCAGTTAAAGCAGATTTGGCAGATGTGGCTAGTTTTTGGCACGTTTTCGCGTACTGCATCGTGTTGATAATAACGTAGAATAAATATTGTATTTAAATGTAGACTGAACTCCATGATTAATTGATTAAATTTTAGAATTGAAATTTCCTGTTCAATTTTCCATCACTGCTCTACACGGCCCTACGACGTACATCGGAAGCCATTTTTGGCCAAGTTTTAAGTTAATTGCTGGAGCTGCACAATAAGAACCAACGTTTAAATTGTTTATAAGTAATATTTACGTTTGTTTTCCTGGTGAAAATGCAATTGCCCTGAAATTGCTATGTAAGCTAAAAATTGACGTTTGTTAGTGTGTCAATATTTCTTTGCTTATTACAATATTTAATTTTGGAAACTCGGGGATAAGTAATTTTATTTACATTTTAGCACGAACCCCGAGGTAGGAATAAAAACAACAACATCGCTCAGGTAAATATGTATTTTGTAAAAAAATAACGGTGGTGGTTTGTGATTGCGTAATTACCGAATTACCGAATTATCATTGGTCGAAATGTGGAAATTAAATGTAGGCTGTTTTTGAGGATTCCATTTTCGCCCAATAGGCCGTAATTGGCAGTCGTTCGCTCACTCGCCTGCCAAGTGGAATAAATAGAATTTTTAGCTGTAATTTAATGTTTGTCGTGTTGTGAGCTTGTCAAACGCCCTAGCAGTACGCGTAAGGCGCCTTCAATGCCATCACCGGCGTTCGTTTGGGGATCTCGCCAATTCAGTTTTTGGCTCGAAATAAGTTTCGACTTTGGAGCCGGATTGCCCGCACCTTCTGCTGCTGGTATTTTCCAGAAATTTGAGCTCTGGTCACACGAATTTCACAGGCGCCTCCAAAACTGTTCACTAGCTCTTTTACGAAACTGGAAGGTGAGACTTTGTTAATTTGCACTCGCATTCGCTTTCCACCTTGTTTGCTTTTGATTTAACACGAAACACCAAGTATCCGATGTCTGCATCAGTTTGAGACGGGATTAGCTGGCATGGTTTGCGTTGGAAACTTTGCTGCTAGTGTTTGGGTAGCACCATGGCAACGCACAATGTGTTTCGGCAATCTTGGCTCATTTGAAGTCTTATACAAAATAAATCCGCTTGTCCTTATCGGGTCTTTAAGAATTGAATTGTGCAACAAAACTTGTAACATGCCGCTCATTTATTACTAACATTCATGGAATTTCAATTGTTGCTTTCAAATTCTTTATACGTGTAATTTACATAAAGTGCAGCTACAAGTTTGTTCCTCTTATGTTATCCTAGGAATTTAATACCAATACATGCAATGCCTCACATCAAATTCGAAAACGCGACATCACATAGGAAATTATTCGCCAAGAAAATGAGCAAAAATGCTTTTATTTAGATTCAAATCTGGTCATCTGATTTGTTGGCTTATATTACAAAGGTACTTTCTCAAGGTTATATAATATACACGCATTATTTGGTTAATCATAACATTTCAATTCAGACAATTGTAGGCCTATAAAAATGCCGAATTAATTGTTGTGCAGCACCAATATTTTTGAAGTAGGAAATTCATGAAATAAGACATACATGGAAAAGTAAAGCATCAAGCCTCTAACAACCCAAATCAGACGTAATTTAGCGCTATTTAATGATTAAATTTCGTTTATTTTAGCCAGCTTTTGAAAGGAATGCGGAAGCACGGAATCCTTCGATTCTAAAATGGATATGGTGAACAGCGCTGCGATGATGTGACATTGTGTTTGGGACGGAATCGAACAAAAATTGACCGACTCCTGTATTACTAAGTGACCATAAATGGAGGCCTGAAAGATCATGCACGCGAACGTGACCAGTTTTGAGAAGGAGCCCTGGAGGGCCCCCGAGGACAATGTGGTGCAGGTGGTGCAGCCAAAGACAGCTAAAGTTGAGGTAGGAACAAACAATTTTCTTGAGTCTGATAAGTGTGCATGAAACCTATAAGTTTAGACACGTAAATTAGTCAAGTTGTTAAATTTCTTAGGACAGCTCGTTGCAAATTCGGTGCTTTTTAACTTTATTTTGCAACAGCAGAAAATGGAACAATTTTTGACGGTTGAGATTTTGATGCGCTAGAGAAAAACAAAAATCGAAAGTGACGGATTAGCATACTTTGGCTTTTCGTCCTATTTTTGATGGCTGCGA
>JAQIXS010002107.1:0-24705 GCA_034700785.1 Rossiulus vilnensis
TTTGAAGCAAAATGTGTAGGGGCCTGTGCAATTTTTAATAGCAAATAATTTGCATTTTAATTTAGGAGAAAAATTGGTAAAACGGGAAAAGGATATGCCGCTATTTGTTACGCAAAAAGCCTGGGAAAAAAAAATAAAATTGATAGGATTTGAATTTCCCGCTCTGGCAACTAACCTCAGCGCTCGGAGAAGAAAGTAGTCCCAAGTTTCATTCCTTGCTATAGTAAAGTCAAATTCTGCTTTTAAATTGCATATCACCCCAAACCATAAGGCAAATTTAGCCCAATGTATTTCCGACATCACTTATTTGGGTGATTTTCTTGCAGAATTCGAATGAAACTACTTTCTTTCGCGGTCCAAATCGACACCAAAATGCGGTAAACTGGACGTAGCAATTTCGTCTGCTATATCCCGAATTTTAGGAATTACACGTGGTCTGACTGTCTTTCAACTTTCCTACCAACTGTTTCCTATAAATGTGGTTGTAGGACACCAAACTGTGATTATAGGGGTTTGAAAACAGACGTGGTTCAATTTTTCTCAGGTATCAAGTACGGCACTCCTTTGCTTAGTTCTTTAGGGCAGCAAACATTGTCAATTTATGTCAGTGGCGTTGACAGAACGATGCTAGCAAGGGGCATCAGGACATTTCTCCACCAGATTCCCAACCACTCATTTCTGTGGAGGTCCTTCTGCAGCCCGAAAATGCCGAAAGCCTTCGTGCGCTGCGTGGACTCGGAGAACACTCTGAGGCTGACCTTCATCTACTCAAGCGCCATTTACGGCATCAAAGAACGCCAGTTTAATTTCCAGAGAATGCAGACAGAGCCCTTGGAAGCCTCCATATCCCGAATTTCCGAAAACGTAAAGCGCAGGGCAAAGCAGAAAAGGAAGAAGAAAGACAAAGCTGGTCCAGAGGCAGAGCCGCAAGAGATTCAATTGGACGTCCAGGTGCTCATAGGGGAAATCCCTTGCAGTGGGGACAGACCCTGCAAGGATTCCCTGGTCAGTGGAGCCCAGCTGAAAATCGGAGACTCCCTGTTTGACATCGTGGTGAATCCGCCCACGGTGCAGACCCTGGCCTTGCCCACGAACATCATGGCCGGGTTCCCGGTGTACCCAAAAATGGAAATCGAATTTGCCGCAAAGGAGGATTGCGAGTTTGTTTGGTACCGCAGCTCCAATGTGGTGGTGCCCACTGCCGATACGCTGGCCAGCGCCGCAAAATCAAGCGCTAAGCGGGGGGCACCGATGCTGCTTAAAATTGAGGATTGGCAGCAGATCGGCACGGAATTCTGCCACCAAACCAGTGCGGATGACATTGGAAGGCAACTTCGGGTGACCTGCACACCCAAGTCACCGACTGGAGAAGCTGGGCCATTGGCTGAAGCAATTTCAACAGTTGCTGTTAGTGCAGGACCGGGGCATTGTCCTTTCGACACCCGCCACGAAATGACCACAGCTCTTACCGGGCCAGGAAGGTGTGCCTCTTTTAATTGGTTTATGGACAGATGCACTTTATTCCTATAAATAGGCATGCAGTAGGGCATATACTGGATCTTACCCCCATTGGCACTAGATCCTACGGATATGCCGTGTTGTCGAGGCTGCAATCCACTAACCCAGTTTATTCGGTAGATTCCACCGCATTATTGGGGACACCAACATCATTGCTAAATTTAATTTCTTGTAGAGTGATGGTATCCTTTGGAGGAGAATTTCAATTGAACCAGGCTCCATAAGTGGATTGGAATCTGAGGTTCTACCACCTCGGCGGTTTCGTTTAAAGATTTCCCTCCACCAAATTAGAATTTCCAGGCCCAGTAAATTCTTCAAAAGTCCCGTGAATTGAGCCTCCAGTCTTGATCCGCAGTGCCTCCCATCGGATACCCTCGATCATTTGGGGAAAGCTCGTCCTCAGTTTATTTACCATTTGTTGGGAAAATGCCAATTTGTATAACCCCTGAAGCAAAAACTAAAACAATTAAAGATTTGAAGCAATACCTAAATTAGGCCAGGGATGGCTTTTCTGTACAAAAGTACACTTCACTGTAGCACTTGTAGCCAGCTATGTGTAAGAAAAAGAAAATTCTCTACAGTGTATGTTTACCCCTGCTGACTATTTATTTTATAAAAAAAATTAATTAAATCTTAGTGGTCAAAGTGTGGTGTATAAGAATACAATATCAACTTCAAACCAGAAAAAAGATTGAAAATCATTCGTTGCTTAGCTCAGTTTCTGTTTCTGACCTGTGCATGAATGTATTTTTACATCCAGCCTTTTGCATACCATTAATATCCATTATTGAATTTCTCGCTTCAGCTTCCGGTATGTCTCCTATAACATTCTAGCAGACCTCTATGCAGACTCCGATTTCTCACGAGAATCATTGTTCCCATATTGCCCACCTTACGCCTTGAGCATTGATTATCGGAAACAGTTATTCTTTAAGGAAATAATAGGTAAATGCAGTTTCAATATCGAGCATCAAATTCACACATCCCGTTCAAATGGACATGTACCTTTGGTTTTTCAGGATACAATGCCGACATCGTGTGCTTGCAGGAAGTAGATGCAAAAGTGTTCACGCACGATCTCAGTCCGGCAATGGAATCCCGGGGCTTCAATGGAGTTTTTAGCATTAAAGGCGGTCAGGTAGCAGAGGGCCTGGCTTGCTTTTTCCGCAAAAGTAAATTTCGGTAAGCAGGTTTTTTTGGAATTTGAAGACTGCAACACGGATGGAAAATTAAGTCGCTAGCTTTTGTTTTGCAGGCTAGTTGACCACCACAGTATCATTTTAGCAGATGCGATACCAAGTAGCCCAGTTTTCACGGACATCTGGGAAATTGTCAGTCGCAATGAAAAACTCAAAGAGAGGATTTTACAGCGAACGACAGCCTTGCAGGTGGTTATTGATTTAGTTTGAATTTACGAATTATTTTCGATGTTTAAAACGATTGTTCCATCGATAGGTCATAGTTTTAGAATCTGAAGAGGTACCCGGACAATTCTTGTGTATTGGGAACAATCATCTTTACTTCCATCCTGATGCCGATCACATCAGGCTTTTGCAGGCAGGAGCAGCCTTGTTACACCTAGAACAAGTGGTAGCATTAACCAAATCCAAGGTATTGAGTACCCTAGATTTTAGCTATTCATTGCAATTACGCATGCATGTTAGTATGATTATATAATTTAATTTAAGTATGTATAATTTAAGTATGCATAATATCTCAGTTAAGCAGATCCTTATAGTTACTTTATACCAATTACAGAATTCAACGTCTGATGTAGCCCTGGTGGTTTCTGGGGATTTCAACAGTACTCCCCCTTTCGGTGTCTTTCAGTTAATGACCACACAGTACATCCCCGAAGATCATGCCGACTGGTCCAGCAGTATGCGTTTCAGCTTCCATTATACGTCACTCTGAAATTCGTGGACAGGACTTAAGCCTTGACTAGATGCACATTTTCTCATTTTCAGATGAATCTGAAGCTGTTCAAAATTTTCCCCTCAGTCACCCTTTCCAACTTGAGAGTGCCTGTGGGACTCCGCCATACACAAACTTCACGACAGGTTTCGCAGATTGCCTCGACTACATCTTCGTTGACTCGACCCAAATTGCCATCGAACGTGTCATACCATTGCCAAGCGAAGCCGAACTGAAAGAGAACACCGCACTTCCAAGCATCACAATGCCTTCAGACCATGTGGCTTTAGTTTGCGATCTTTCATGGAAAAAGGCTTAAGATTGATTAAATTTGTTATATCATTCCCCTGTTATGATGTGGCATAGGAATATGAGCAATGCTATAAGAGTGGTTAATAAATCAATTTTAAAGCAAATGCAAATATGTGATTTGTCATGCTCACTGAAATTTGGTAAATTAAGCTTCAGCATTACACAATAACTGGCTTCATGTTCTACAAAAATAAATGAGCTATAGCTGTTTTAATTGCTTAAGAATATTATTTTGCCATTTGTCAACAGCATACATAAACGAACTCTACTAAGTTATGCATCGAAAACTATGGTCTAACAACACAAACTGGAAATGTCACAACTGCTCTTGCTCATTGAAGTCTGCAATTTTATCAAATTATAAGATGAGATAACTAAGATCAAAATCTGATGAAAATAACTTCATTTTGCCCCGCTTTGGCCTCTTTCTTACAGAGTTGCACAATTCAATTCATGAATTGGAATGTCCAGTAATAACTGTTTCTGAACCATAAACCGTTTACATCGGTGCATTTACACTTGACCGCCAAAAATATCCCAAGATTTTCAATCAACTCGAGTGAAAGTCACATGTACCTTTCCCTCTAAAAGTACCAAACCCATACCAAAAATAAATAACAAGCTCCTTACCATTGAATAAAAGTTAATAAAAAAACCACCATGGCATCCAATTTTGATACTGAGGTAACGTTACGTCACTGAAACGTCGTGTCTTGCGTGAAGGCACCAGCCAACCGGTAATAAGTATTCGACAAAGTGGCATACATCCGCTGCGGCGCTAACCTGCTGTAGGGCGCCGGATGTGGCACGGTGCAGCGAAGAATATACTCGCGTTTCCACGCAGCGGGGAAGTTCGGAGCGTGCATAGATCTCTCCTCGCGAAGTGAAAATTCGTCTGAATCTGGATCTTCCTGAGAAATCACAAACAGCAAAGCTAATAGTTGGACAAGACAGTAAAATATTGATAGCGATTTCCAAAAGTTGTTTGTTGCAATTGGCACTTACCTTGATGCTTTCTTGAAACAAGCTAAGCATCCATTTTCCAGGTGAAGTGTTGGCACCACCTGGCAAGTACACTTCCCTCTGGTCCAGAAGAGTTTTCACAAATTCCTCCTGAGAGCTGTCTTCTGAGCCGCTCAAAACGGCAGCGTGCAGGAAAAGATTCTTCAGGGCTTTGCACTGCGACAAAGTCATCTCGGCAATATTCAGGTGGTCAATAATATCCTGAAAGAAAGTTGAGAGCGTAGTTGTCAACTTTGAAGACTTGTGCGAAATTACACATTTTTGTTTCCATTTTTGTTATAATTGCTACATTTATTTTTTCCCATGCGGAATTGGTTAACCGTTAGGGTCTACGTTATGATTTTTAACTTGTATAAAACAAACTGAGCTTGAAAAAACCGATAAGCAACCTCCAGAGGACTTTTTCAAATTATAACAAATAACTCGGACCCTAGTGAAGCACCAGTTATATAATGCAAATAATGCATTCTGCGAAACAAAACATTTACAAACTTTATAATGCAGTACAGTCAACAGAGGTGCCTTGGTCAGTTTTGCAGCTGAGAAGGCGATGGACTTCAACATATTTGGCACTACAAATGCAGACGGTTCACCTAAAAATAAAAAAGGTATAAATACAGAGGGTTGCAATGCTACAATTTCCAAAACGTGGGCACAAAACAAACCATTTTTCATTAACGTATTTATAGCTGCATGAATGAGCATGGGCATTAGCCGAAGGACAATGTCCGATGGCCTCATGGAGGCTAAGAAGTGCAAAACTTTCTCGCCCTCCTTGGTATCATCAAATAAACGTTTCTGACGCCGAGCAGGAATGGGACGAGCATTTTGCCACGCATCTTGCCACACGTTCCCTGGTACCAGCATTCTTGCACTCAGATGTCCTGAGAACACAATGTGCAAAAAGTCAATTTCCTTGCAAATCAGTACTAAAAACAAGGCAAATGTTGATGGAAATTTACCCGTCACAGAGCTATTGCCTAATTCATCCTGTTTCTCCTCTTCAATCCAATCCCGTGGCGAATACCAATGAACAAAATCTTCCAAGCAACATCCAGGATTGGCAGCCTTTTTATCAAATAAAAAATAACATTATTGCGTTTGCACTGTAAATGTATGCTTAAAATGTTTTAAAGTTCCAATGACAATGTAAATGATATGATTCCAATAAAAATTCAATGAAATGATACATGCTGCAGACTGCTAGGATAGCCCGTATTACAGTTTAAATAAATTGTAAAATAAATGTAAAAATATGCTAGTTACCATATAACAACTATTATATTAATGGTCATATATGATAAAAATCAAACTTGTATACATATTTTTTTAAACTAATAATTTTAAAATATAATAGCACATCTTTTTAGGGATTCACGCAAGTTGATTAAAAATCCCAGAAACGTTTGAAAATGAATGAAATGTTTTGGGACAGTCTATCATTATGAAAATAAACCAATCACTCTGTACAGCCCCCCGGAAATGATCTTCAATTCTGCCAAACACACAAAAACCGTGCATGAATCATCGCGTATTTGAAATGCAAACAAATTCAAGGCAAGGTTGACTATGTTATTTGCTTGTCTAGGTAAGCAAGTCTTGGAATTTGCATAAATTAGGCGATGTCGTAATTGCCCATAATAAAATCATTGTCTGGTGTTGGCGCCCTTGGCCAAAATGTTCTCAAGGAAGACGATTTACCTTTACTTGTTCTTTGGAATAGGAGTGTTTCATGACTTGCCGGAAGATTTCAGTCTTTTTGTAATTTTGAAAATATACATGTAACTGTTGCAATTTTGAAAGAGAATTAAGGGCACATACGAAATTCGGGCTCAAAAAGCAAATTGTTATTGTCAAAAAATACCCCTTTTAAATAACTGTACCCGGCAATATTTAATTACTGAACTCACGATTTGGAGTTGTGGTCAGGTGTTTACCTTGAAAGCTTGCATATCTGAAAGGAGACAAGCACTCTGCATTTGAGCTCGGAGTTGCACCCCTTCGTCATCCGTGCCCAACTGAAGAAGAACTTCAGCATGCTCTTCCAGCTGGTCTTCAGTCATTGGGGCTGGTTCCTAAGATGCAAATTTGAAACAAATTTGTCAGCAAAATTAGTCATCACGTAGACTCTAATGGGCAATCAATTCTACACGATAATCAAATAAATGTAACAGTAAAAACAATTATTTGAAGCAAAAATGTGAGTGTATTTTTTGCATGGTGGGCACTCTATTGGCTCGGCCTTTATGGACAGGCAGTAATTTCATCAATTATATTAATCTTACCTGGGTGATGGGAATGTACAAGGGTTCATCAGAGCCTTCAAGTTTCAAGTCACTGCAAGGCCGCAATCGTCCTTCAGGTTGATGGGTGACAGTGTCTTCAAAAACGGCCGAATTTCGGCTGCCGTTATCGTTGCATTCGAAGAACTCATCCTCACTGGAACTGGCCCCACCTTTTGCAATGGCACAAACGTTCCAGAAATATTAAGATACCGATAAAATGGAACTACTGTATTTCCCACCTCTTAGCTCAACTGACCAGTTTTTGTAATGTTTTTGTACCACATTTAAATAAAATACTTTGTTAAATTTTTCCAATCCTATTGCAAGAACTTTCACGTCACATCGCCTAGGGGAAAAGTCGTTGAACAGATAGCTAGCTATAGACGACTCATTTAAATATTTCTTGTAAAGAAATCCTAAAACCCATGAATCATTCTACAACAATTTCGCAACGGAAATATCTTCATTGAAACCAAGTTTGCAAAGGGTTAAAAACCACATTCTACCTTCTGAACTGGCAGGTTTCTTTTCCTTTTGCTGATGCTCCTCTCGTAGCTTTTTTCTTTCGATGCAATAATTCAACATCTTTAAAGTTAATAGACAATTCGCCATTATTTATTTATTTATTTCATGGACTACATTAAATGATAAAACCATTGAAATGCTTACAGACAATTTGCTGTAGTAAATTTACCTGCAATTTTTGGTGCAGCAAGCATGTTGACAAATTTGGGGGTCCAGAATCAATTCTGAAAGAAATGGATTTAATAAAAGCCTTTTGAGAAAAATTCTTTGACCTTTCTCAAATATTCAAATAACAAATGCACGATTATGTGTCGAGATGAATACCAAATCACATTAACTTAACATTATCACAGCAGCCCTTACAGAGATAATTAATTGTAATAAACGAAATAAGATTCGCAAAAAAATCGACTATAAATTGAGATGACACCGCATGTCACTTCTGACAGGAGGATGACAATGACGCAACAAAACACTGTCAACTCCGAAGACACTAGATAATGTTTACAAAACATTTCCATTGAAACGTTTCCAGCGCCGGAATTGCATGACAATAAAATTGCCATCTGTCAAATTCGCAGTAATACCCATTGAAATCATGTCTTGGTCACAAATAAATTCCGCTTAATTAGTATTTATCATGCAATATACGTTCGTAAATGTATAAAGCAGCTCATAGAAATTGCAAAAGAAAATTAGCATTGCAATACTTCATTTTTCAAATTTGAACGTCAGTTAGCAAACGAACAAAAGAAAAAAATTGCTACACACTTCAAAGACAAACTTCCAAAAATAAATATCCCATTATTTGGCACAATGATTGATGCCAAGAATGGGAGGTTTTGAACAGGTAAAGAATAGGAGTGCAAGAGATCATTCTAGTTTGGAAGGTGGAGAGCAAAAAATGTATCCCATGTTGAAATAAATCCAAAAGGTAATAACGACGAATTATATACATGCATACTGTAGCTTTATTTGGATAATAAAATTTACTCTTAACATCTTTGTATGATCACGTTATTTGTTAAATACCGATCGTTTTTAACGTGTCATTATTAGCAGGATTGTGTACGCAACCATCTTGGGTTATGCAGTTAAAAATACAGACAACACGTCCATTGTTTTCCTTTAATTTGAAAACTTGGAGTAAATTTGTAAAATAATACATATTCAGAAAAAATTATCAAATCTTTTCCAAATATCCAATTATCCAAATATTCGCGAAAATTTGAATAGACATAGCGATATGCACGTCAAAATGTTTTGGAAAACATTGGAAATTGCAGAAGAAAATTTCGTGAAACCATATTAAAAAGAAATAATTCAAGATTGGAAGTTAAATTGTTCAATTTAGACATGGTGAGACAAAAGTACAGTAACTTGCAATTATTTGCGAAGTTTTATTTTCATTTAATGAACATTTGGAGAAAATGGTTAATTTTACGTTCGATTTAGTTTATCTGAATTTTGGTGAAATCAATTAAACTGGGCGCTAATGTAGAAATGAAAATGCATAAGAAAAGTTATCATGGGCAGTTAAAACTGCTTGTACCTGTTGAATAAACTTGGTTTCAACAACATGAATTCATGAATCAATTCATGAAACACGACCCTGGCCAAACAAGGGAAAATAGCTAAACAGAATGCCTATAAAATGCATGCGTGCACGCTTGTGCTTTGTGAAAATATGATATACGTGTTTGGTTTTAGAGGATATTACTTTCCTCGCCCATAAATATAGTGGTATGCATTGTGTGAAAAAATGTTTGACATCAGTTCAAGGGCAACTGATCACAAACAGCGCCATGCCCTATGCAATTAGTCAACCGCAATAACAACTTCCAATTACCCAATTTTTAAGTTAGAAACATGAACAGCCTTACAAGCGTTTCCATACTCTTTTTTGGCAGTTTGTATCATGTCAGGAAAATCATGTTATGTTAAATGTTAGTTTATTTTTAAAGCGCTTTGAAAAACTGTAATGGGATGTCAGAAACAGAATATTTTAGAAAAAAAATGCTATCGATTTTAGAAAACGTTTCCAATAAATAATATTATAAAAAATACTAAACAATGTTTTTAATATTACTTTACGAAAATACAGTTTCTCTTGTGTTTTTAATTTGAAAACATGTTTCCCTTCTAACTAAATATTCCAAAAATTTATGCTAGTAACGGCATAGTGTGTTTAGCAATATTTTACAAAATAAAAAATCCGAAATTTAAACCGGCTTCTTATCAATCACTTGTTATGACCAGAACTATAAGGCGGAAAAGTACAAAAGTTACTGAATATTTTTTAAAGAAAAGTTAATGTTTGTACGAAAAGAAAGTGTATTGTCACATTCTGTATTCAAAAATGTATTTGATAGTAGTACATGTATATTATTACAGTAATTAACTATAAAGAAATTGACAGAATGTTTTCATTAAAGATGAAATTAATGCAATTATAATTTCATTGCTACAATAAATAGCATGTTTTAAAATGATTTAAATCAATTGATTTGGTCAATTGATTTAAAAATTCTACAAGTTTAATTGATAATAGGCCTACGTACAAAAATATAACGCATAGGGAAAACTATGGACTATGTGCTTTATGCGATAATAACGTGCTCATATAAATTCCAGTGACAGTACCAGAATATAGATGGATTAAAAAAGTCAAGCGGAATTCTTGGAATAAAAGTATTTGCATGCAAGTAAATCCATATGAACTTTTAGCCTAATTTTAAGTTAGCCCAGTGATCTCAATTGAAGTTTTCTCTTTATTCCTATTTATCGGCCAAGTGGATCAATTTACTCAGATTCTTTAAAGCCATTGTGTTTCAAATGAAATGCTTTGGAATACGTACTGTTTATTTACAGAATCACGTTTGATCATTGAACTTAAATCTAAACACGATGTAAATTTTAGAGGTAGCCTACGTTTGATATACATCTACGAAGCTTCATCTCAATAAAATATACACATTTGCAATAAATGTTAATGCTTTCGATTAACAATTCCAGAAAACACTTCGTAATAGGAAAGTTTGTATCATTCCATTTTGTAGCAATGCATTATGTTGGAAATGCATGTACACTGATACATTTTGAGTGCCAAATTCTTAGGCTGTTTATGGAACAATATGATATGTCAACACAATGGCAAGCTTTTCTTTGATATATTATGGAAGTACTTAAAGAGCATGCGAAAATACTTAAACGTTTATAATACAACGAATATTTATTTCGCAATTTTTCTAATATAGCATTTAATCAATGCAGATATAGACATATACAATAGTGAATGTCTCTCCTATTATTTCCCATGAATATAATATTAGATAAATGTATTTCACAGTAAAGTATTAACTTTTTATACATTTGTATTATATCATATGCTATCAAGAATTTAAAATGTGTCCTTTTAGTACTTCCATAATTCATTAAAAACAAACATTTGCCAAAGCTTATTAACAGATTGCCATTGAAACGCAAGAATTTAGCACTCCATGTGCATCTCCAACCCAATGCATTGCTTCAAAATGAATTGTTCATAACTTCCCTTATGCGAAATGCGATGAAAAACACGAATTGAATTAATTAAGATAATGTACACGATTGACCTATTAATTAATTGGGCGATGAAAAGTTTCATTGCAATCATGTGCAAATCAAGTTGACCTTTTGTTGTTTCTAACATTTTGCGGTCCTTTATGAAGCCAGTCATTGTAACAAGAGTCCAGGGATTTATTTTGGCATTTTGCGAGGCCGAAATTTAAATCTAACCACATTTAAAACCCCGATTTTAATATCAAATTTATTATGCGTGAACGTGATTAATCTGGAGCAGGAATATTGCTAACAAACATTTAAAGAATAAAAATACAAAATGGTCAAAATACCAACGTCTATGAAATACATGCAATGCAGGCTATCCATGTAGGTCAGCTACTGGTGGTTGAAAAAATGAAGTCAAGCTGTACTCAAGGCCCTTAATTGAAACTTTGCAAGGACTGCCAAAGCCAACTCAAGCTAAGATAAGTGATACTGAAGATATTGAATTTTAAATTCCAAATTCCATTGCGTGATAGACTTTCCAGAATCGAAGGGGCAGAATAGCAAGGCACCACCATGTCCATGAGGGTTACTTTTACAGCAACCACACATTCAGAAAAAATGCCTATTTTTAGCACTGCAACAAGGGCTACTTGTCCCCCTCGGAGCTACGAAAACCAGAAATTCCCTTTTATTAATTACATAAATGCTGACCGACTATCAGTACGAGTCCACTAGAAAAATGGAAAATTAAAACACCGATCACGCTTATCGTGTCAGTAATTTCAAAAAAGAAGAGAGCCAGTCCTGTCTTTTTAATAATATAATCTTCGCATTACTTAAATAGTAACAAAACCATGATAGAACCATCCATCAATTCAGTTATTAACTATTTTTATTCCAGCAGCAGCGGGGAATTTGGTATTAGTTGATGATTCTATACTACATGTTTGTGTGCGTATACAAATATACAATACTGCACCGTCTGCACGTACAAGTCCATGTGTAAATACAAAAATGGTTACAGGGTGATTTTTTTGTGGCGAGAAATAAATGACTTTATGGCTTGAAATCAGTGACTTCTTGACTTGAAATAAGCGCTTGAGAGCCAAACAATTGTTTCTTAGCATTTTCCACTCAAGATGTTGTCAAAAAACAAAACAAGACAAAGACAAAAAGTAAAAAAAATAACCGCACACATCATGACGTCATTTCCCACTCATAATGTTTTCTTAAAGACAAAAAGTCGAAACGACATATAAAACAAAATTCGGGAACATCACGATGTCATTTCCCATTCTCACACAGCGGTTTTTTCATACGAGAAAAAACACGAAACGCGAACATACATAATGACATCATATCCGCCAAAAAATGTCTACATCCGTGGGAGAACTCCTAGAATATGCACACGACGCGCATTGCACATCCAATCAAATTCGTTGTTTCTATCGAGTAGTGACGTCATCGGGTAAGTTTAGTATTTGTTCTCGTACGAAAAATCGCCAGATCTCCAATACTGGTCTTGAACAAACACAAAGACAAAACACGTGCCCACTAAAAATTACGTCATATCCTGGGTACACGGACACAAAAATGACCAAGTTAGTTCCACTTCGCAGGCGCGGCACCGAACGACTTCGAATCGCAGTTTGCAATAGCAGTTTGGCAGTCCATCAGCTGGCACCCGTGGCCTAGCGCAGCTTCGCACCGCGAGGCGGCGTTCGTCCGTGAAAAGGCGGTGCTGGAGCAGGTAGGCGCCCAGAAAAAGGTGAACCAGTCCGAGGGAAGGATAGCAGGAATTTCGGCCAGAACCCGCACCATGAGCGCGCGAGGCATGCGCGACCGAGTCCGGCAAGAGGAGGCTAGCCCTCGGTCCTCCCGCGCCTGATGCCGGGGACTACGTCGGACGCGAGGTGTACTCCAGCGTGACGGTGGTTTCGGACCCACGGAGTTAGCCGCACCAGCGCCTAGCCCCCCGAAGATGTCCGGACATTTGCGTCAAACGGACAACGAACTTTTGGAAGTGTAAACACGCCAGGTACGTACGCCATGCGAGGCTTCGTGGGCTTCTAGGAAATGGAATTAGGTTACGCTCGGCTATGGAACAGACGGTGTTGTCTTGGCACCTGTCGAATTCGGCCCTGGGAAATTCGGGTTTTAAGCATCGGGAACGTGAACAGAACTGCGTGGATACGCTTTCGCCATTTCGCTATGTTGGAACATCAATTCGGGTGGTTTCCAACCTTGCGTTGGCAGTCCATCAACGTCTTGGCCAAAAAAATTTCACTTCCATTGCATTTACGTGGAAAAATCACACACCATCTATGCACCAAAATGTTGGTGCACACATTGGGTGATTGGGGTATATTCACCAAAGCGTTGGCCACTGCATTTACATGGAAAAATGACCCCTGCAAACGCTTTCATGGAAAGCTGAACGTCATGTTGAAATACGTTTCGTTGCTGGACAAGGGTTGACACCTACTAAAATCAAGCCGATTTTTGCGTAAAGTACCGTGTGAAGCTGGGTTTATGTAGAAGATGGTTTCGAAGATTCAGGCTCATAACATTCAACTAATGTTTCAAGCTAAACCAATTATTATTTTTAAAAATTTTCTACAAAATTTAAAACGCATCGAATTCCACCCATAATGCGTGGCGTTTAAAATTTCGGTAAAAGTTGGGAACATCATTTCGGGTGGTTTTCAAGTTTCTGTTCCGAAAATTGTTACCGATTCATGGGGCATCTGCATTAAAATGTTGGTCAAAGCTAGCATTGTACTTACACGAGATATACGTGGAAAACTGTCTCCAGTATGCGCGACTTTTTTCCCCCGCAAATGGTTTCATGGAAAGCTTAATGTCATGGTGATATACGTTTTGTAGCTTGACAAGGGGACTAAAACCGATTTTTGCGAAAAAAATAAACTGTCAAGTACACACTTTTTTCTGCGAATACTTTCATGGGAAGCTGATGTAACGCCTAAACAAGTTTTGCAGCTTGACAAGGGTTGGCTTTCTAAAACCAATTTTTGTAAAAAAAATAACATGTCTACTTGGTATTATACAAAACGAAAGGATAACCGCACGTATAATGTGGGATATTCTTCGCCATATTTTACAAAAGATTGCCTGGCTCTTTCCTGATATAATTCGCCTTCTTTACCTCCACAAGCTGAAGTGAAACCAAAATTATTTAATTACTTTATCAAATTTGTTTACGCTAGTTAGACAAGGCCTATAATGCCCACGCAACACCATGTTTTTTTATATATTTTATGACGCCAGAACTGATGTGCAGCATAACATTTCCGTGAATAAATTCATTAAATTTACCTGCTCGGTAAACAAGTTAGACTAGCTGGAAATTGTCTTGTGAAACATCCCGTTGTAAATAATCATCATTATCAAAAAATAATGCACTAAATGGGTTGAAACAAAGGTGTGCAACAATATTTCTCCACGGTGCCATTTCCCCCTATATATATATTCTTCACTCCCCACTGCTATGACATTTTTCTGAAATCTGTGAAAGGTAGCCTACTTATTTCGTAATACATGTATGCGACATGTAATGGAATGGAAAGGAACACTTACGCATCATATTGTGTGTTCACAGTGCGTGTTGATGAGCACATACATGTATTTTGATTGATAACGTATTCTCCATGTATCTTTTCGATGTGGAAAAATACACAAAAGAACATGCCGTGGTTAAATAGCACACCTGGAACACGACGGCCAACGGCAAGAGATGTCCAAATAGACTACCTGGAGCCCCTGGTTCACACCAAATAAGGTCAAGACCAAAACGAATGCGGTATAATTACTGCATTATACGGTCCCAAGAAAGGGAACTTTTCTGTTAGCCTACGGTAACAGAAATTTTTGGGGAAAAGGAAAATTACAGAATGGATTGGGGACGCAATTCAGCATTCCAATATACGAAAGGCGATAAATCAACGTAAAAGTATTCATTTTTGCAGGCCAGTCGTGTCATGACAACAAAGGAGGAGGGGGATATTTTAACATTTTATGTCAAGCCTCTCAAAAGTTCTCGAAGTGGTCGAGAATTTGCCCAAGGATTGCTTAGGTTGACAAACGAATTAAACGTTTCAAGGTCCCAGATTGTCATTGTAGGATTGTTTTTCATAGTTATCAACCCATTAAGTTAGCAAAGATGCAGGCATACGCAAAACAGAAATACTTCAGATGTTGGCTTAGTCGAAGGCAGCTAGGGCAGGCAAGCTGTTTGCACAATGGCATTATACAAATGAAATTAGCGTTGTTGCGTTTATAAAATCCTGACATCCGTACTCCCTTGCACAAGGGCTTCCAGCTTAGTGAACTGCATATCCGTAAACACATACGGATATGCTAACAAAGGGAACTGGCGAAAATTGTTTGTTTTGGTATCACCGGTTAAAATGCACAGAAATCCAAAATGATTATATATGCCGGGTGTCACGCTTTCTGTTTTTCTTTTCTCTAGAAATTGGGGAAAATGTCAAAAATATTTCCCGTGACACATATTCAGTGGTAGGCTACATTCTTCATTGCAATTAACTTTCAAGTTTGAAATAGAGGAAGCGCGAAAACGTTAATTATATTAAGTGAGGGGTTTGCCTCATTATTCGAGTTCCTTATTAGCTAATGGAAAACTACAATTGAACGTGAAAACTATTTGGCATGATAACGTCTTCAAGTACATGGCCATTAGCTATCTATACTTAGACGTGTAACTTAAGAACTTTAAACAAACATTTAAAATCCAATGGGAATTATCGATGTGAAATACCACATGTAATCACTGATTAAAGGGTGTTAAAATAAATCAACAGTTAAAAACAAAAGGCCAAGAACTCTTTGAATACAATCAAGAATTCTGCACAGTTAACTAATATTCCAATTTCCAACTGGTATTCTTAGTCGTGGTTTAACGATTTTATATAAATGGTCACAAACTACACGTAAATAAATATGAAAATGATTATTTTTCGACATTGTACCTTACTGTAAAATTTCCTTTTTCAAATAACGAAACTTCAGTTTTATCCCCATTAGTCTTTTGAAGGAAAGCTAAAAGACAAATTGTCCAAATTTCCACTAATTAGATCTGCAATATGGACAGTTTCAACGCTATAAAGTAAATAACGGTAAACTTAAAACGTCTTCCTGTTAAATGTGATTTCAGCTGAAAAAATAGTCATGAACAATAAATAAAATAAATTAATAATCACCATAACATTCATGTTTAATACCGAATGTAAAAATCTTCAATATCCTTTCAAATAATTAAGTAGGCTAGTCCACATTGGAAATGCACGAGTTGTGAACGTAATGATTCAAGGAAAATATGAAAAATTTGTAATGTCAGTATAATGCCTTCACATTATTATTTTGTGAAATGGCCCTCGATGGCCCTAAACAACGTTGGTTTCGAGTTGCCATGTAATGTGCAATGTAACCCTGATTTTGGAGAGCCAAAAGGCCTATAAGCCTATATTTATGAAACCACCATCCACTTCTTTTTATTTATGCGTTGTCGCAATCGAAAGTTGAAATTGTGACAGCTACTGAAAGCAGTAATTTCGCAGAAACCCCTTCATGACCAATTAATTTCACGCATTAATAAAAAAACGTTTATGATAAAATACGAAATCGTTACGCAATCCGTCTCCAGTGCTCCCTAGGAGTGTTTCTTAATAATAAAAATCCAAGGCCAATGCGAGAACTAAAATTTTACGAATGAAATATTTCCTAATAAATTACTGGACCTCCTTTTAGCATTCCACATTACCAGGTACACAATAAGGAAATTATAGTGCGTAACGATTGCATGGCTACCGCATTATACTTTAGGTTACACACGCAATGTCATAAACTTCCACAAAAAACGAGGCGACCGCTTGTTAAAAGACAGTGAAAATATCCACTCCATTGGCAATACCATTAAGAAAGCATTAAAAACCGAAGAGAAGACGTATTCATTATTTTACTGTTAACTAATAATAAGCAATCTTGGGTCAATTATTTGAATATTGTACGCTCGTATATAAGCTATAGGCCTACTGTTTTACATAATTTTTATAGTTAAGTTTAGGTTGGATCATTTAACCATTGCAGACAACATTATTTGCGATTAAAATACAAGTTTGTACATGGATTCTTTAGTGAACAAATGGTTTTGCATATACGGCTCCGTAATCTCAAAGAAGCTGCAATATTTAACACAAAGCAGACATTCTTTGTTTTAAAATATACATACACTGTAATGTAATATAAATACGATTTGAAATATCTGCAATGCGGATACATGTAACAAATGTTTTCTGTAATACATTGCTCAATGCGATGATATATGACAATTATAACCAACACACATACACGTATGTGTAATTGGCAGCAGAAGTAATTTATAAATGTAATGGATTGAAGTTTAAACATTTCTAAACGGATTCAAAGCATTCTTCATCATCGTGGAAGTAATTTTACATACATGTATTGTTATCTCTGTAGTCAGTCACTACGCGATTTAAAATATTGCACATGATTTGCGAGTTTTTATACTATTCAATATTTAATTTACATGTAATTATTATTTTACGAGATCCATGAAAAAAAAATGTATTTTAACAAATACAATAAGATTTCAGCACCATTTCTTCTTATAAGCATTTATCACATTGCAACATTACATGTGACATATACGCATACAATACTATGCGTGTTGAACACTTCCACGGTGACCCATGTAATCTCAAAATTCACGTTTTTTGAACTGTGCAACTGTTGAAGTACATGTGCAATATGTGTAACCTCATGTACATGTATGTACTGTACAGTGTATATCATTTGAAAAATACACATAGGCCTAGATTATTTCTTTTGTAATGTAGGCTACATGTAAGTATGACATTCATGTACCTTAGCAATTATTGGGATAGTTATAAGACATTAAGGAAATGTCCATTGGTTAACTGGAACACCTAACATTGCACACTTCAGTTGACGCTAGATTGAAACTAATTAATTTGACACTTCCTTGCTAGATTGATTTTGTCTATGGGGAAGTTAAGTAATTCCCAACTCCTAGAAAACGTAATGACCGTGCAATCATGACCTTTTAGGAAGAATTTCCATACAAACTACCAAGAAAATGGCGCCAAATTAAATAATAAAAAATTGTTTACCGAGTTCCGAGTGCATCCCTACAGAGAAATTAGCTTCTCATTAAATTTCAGCGAGGTCAGTGTACATCAACACAATACAAATTCGCAACGTAAGCTTGACTTTGCATTTCGAAGAAGCGCCTAGCCTAGATTCCACTCTGCGAATGAAAGAAATCCACGAATTGGGCAAATGAGCTAGGCGCCTTGGCAGGGAGGGCATGCCGGTCAATGCAGATTTTGAGGCGATTTTTACAGTAAGGTTGCCGTAAACCAAAAGCAGCAAGGCGCTTGAATGCTAATTTTCTAGTTAGATTCAAGGTCTGAATTAGGCAAAATTTGCTGCTATCATTCGGAAATGCTAAGCTGACCTTGCAGAAAGAACCCGCTTTAGTCATAGCAGTCTTCGAATTCAGCCCAAGGGGAAATGGAAGTAACAATTTGGGTGCTTGAAAATGAAACGTACTTCCTGAACACTAGTTAAATACTGTATGGTGCCGCAAACGAGTGGTTTGAAGGCGCCGTGACACCACTTCAGAAAAATTAATGCAATAAATGGTGATAATGATGATAATAAAATAAAATAATAGTGTTTAAGCATTGTGAGCTATTGGACTATGACTAGGAGCTCATTAAAAAATTATCATTTTATATTATTATTATTACCATTTACATGTACATGTATTTCATTAATATTTCTAAAGGTTAATTGAAGCACTGTGCAATAACGGAAAGGAATTAGCATTGGCTTTCATATCTAGTCGTATTTAGAGAAAAATCTCCGTTTATGAAGAAAATAGCCTATTTCTTTAAAAATACAACTTGTTAAAAAGAATTCAACGATTATACCATAATTTTTACTGGACATGTATCGCAAATTTTTCAGCCAAGTACAGACATTGAAAGCAAAATTTTGTCTTTACCGTTCACCATATGCATTTCAACAAATGCAGTTATATTTCGTGCAGACATTTCATAATGTCTGTGAGGAAAGTAATCATTGAAGTGTTATTATACCAATTTTTGCGATACTTCTATTTTTATATTTGGCCATCCATGATGTGTTTATACAGAACAGGACTGCTTTATTCGGACGCAGTTTTTTTCATTCTTTTCTGTGAAAATAACTTTTTTGTGTGGGTGTGCAGTGGCAATGCGAAGAATTTAGGCTGGTCAAGCAAGTGAAATCAGGTAATGCCACGCAACTGGTACGCCCAGTCAGGCTGGGGACTTGGTTAGTAGTTACAATCGCAGCTAGGTCGCATTTAATTGTCACTGGCCATGGAGGACAGCGATTTCTAGACGGGATTGCGCACTCGCTAACAAACCTCGTAAAAATTGCTGCGATATGTGTTGTGGATAGAAATGTGTTCATTTTCAGAAACAAAATTAGCATCTGAAAGGTATCATGGGCGGCCTCGAATCACCTTCACCTGCACATGATTAGCTATTCAAGTCACTGATAGAACTGCGGACGCTTAAGCATGGCTGCCATTCTTTCAAAACAAATGACGTAACTGATAAGAAAGGGAAAAGAGAACAATTTTCAAACATAGTAAAAAGTATATAGTAAGGAAATAAAGCCGATGCAGCGTAATGTGCTTCTTTCAATTATTCATAAGTCGATAATTCCGTCAGTGAAAGTTTAGGTATTCAAAGAAACCTTTACGGTTTGAGTGAAGTAAAATAATGATCACTTCACAAATGGGATAAAATCCATTTACATGTTACCAAATTTATTAAGCGTTTATCACTTCATTTGAATGACCACCCAATTATTCATGAATTCCCTTGAATACCTACATGTATTGTGCACCAAAGACACCGTATGCCATAGATTTGTGATAAAAGTTCAACTTTATTTATCACGCGTTGATGTTAAACGCTTGTGGTACGCCCATGTGTACACTAAGATGATATCCTGATTTAGAAACAGAAGAAAAAGTCTTTAACTTCTGTGTTACTTTAGGCAAAGCCAATTGAGGGTAAACGTTATTAAAGCCATAATTATAGAACTCTGCCAGTCATTGCCCATGCCATAAAATTGTATTACCCACAAACAAGAATAATAAATTAATAGTTTTTCATATTAGGATCTATTTTTAGCAGTTCTGCCGTAGGTAATTGGCAGTTATCTGGAAGGTGTTAATCGAGACCACAACTAGGAGTAGGGGCGATGCAGTGAAGTGTTACCCATGATGCAATCGGAAATGTCAAACTCTTAGTTGTCAAGAGTGAGTCAGTTTTCCCACAGAACCTAGGTTTTTAAATTCAATTCCTTACAAGATGCCGCCAAACATTGACTATGCAAATGAAGTTGAAGTTACATTGAATGCCATATATACATGTATATACAATTCGCTCTTCAAATACCGAACAATTCACTAATTATGCTTGTCAACTTAATGTTTGTAAGAGTTGGGTTTCCACCCAAGCAACTTAGCCTGAAGTAAGCCTGAAGTAAGATCACCATGACTGAATTTTTCTTAAGAATGGTCATAATGTTTTCATTGCGTAGCTTTACCAGAGGAAACATTACGTCCTTTACACTTTCTTTTCCTGTTAAATGATTGATTGATGTCTACATAATCTATGACGCACAGCACTCGCGCTCCAGGATTTGTAACCTGACCGACTTTACATATATATCAAATTACTAAAACGTTGTTGGAATAAAAGTGAGAGGCAACCCATCTATAAACATTAAGTCGACAAGCATAATTAGTGAATTATGCAATTTGTTGTAGTTTTCCAGTTATCGATTACTTTGATCAAGTCAACAATTTTTTTATCCACGCAATAACGTTTTGAAAGTGAAAACACCTTTGTGCGTATTTTAATAACCTTGCTTTGCTGCATATAATTTGCATCCTTAATTTCATAGCTCGTGATAAGAAAGGACTGTCAAACAATGAAGCCTGAGCTCCATTATGCTACTGCGCTACCGGTATATCGTATTGATCAAAATTCAAGACTCTAGACATTAAATAACAGCATAAATTGGGAATTTTTGATATGCTAAAACACGATTTTCTGCTTCTGGGCCATTCAAGATTGTACTAGAAAGTTGCTCAAGGAATTCCTTGGCCTATTTTTCATGCACCAGGCCGAAATGCAGTGCATGGTAAACTGTGCAAACTAGTTCGAAAACCCCTATAATCACCTAATTAGGCTGACTGTTAATCAGCCAGCGTTTACAGAAGTGAATTCATATGAGGCTAAAATCGATGCAAGAGATATGCTGACTGATCCAATAAAAGGGTTTGAATTGCTATGCTCATTTCCTGTAAGCGAATTATTCTGGTCGTTATTACAAACGTCATTACAGAAGAGGGGAAACAATTAATTGGGGAATAAATGCAAAAGTTGCTCATTTGAAGTATCAACTAGACAGCGTTTGCTACCGTTAAAGAACCTTGGTTTAATTTTCACAATAAACAGCTGTTAGTATAAGCTAGTTAAATGCACTGCAACGAACTTGTATACAAAATTTTTTTAATTTGTGTAGATTTTCACAAATTAAATCCTCTAATAAGTGATTCATAATAAATTAAATAAACACGTACAACTAATTGGATCACAATACAGTTAATTGGCTTACATGTGGGCTACATTCAATACACTGTAGTTGGTATATTATTATTTAAAAGCTGAAAACCGTTTTCCTGTAATGCGATCGTGTCACGTTTATGTAATTTGAAAATTTTAATTTCCTCATTCAATTAATTGAAACCTTGAAACTAAGGGCATGGTTTCTCTTACTGCTCTGTTATCGTTGTTGTACATTCGATGTATTTTACCATGGCGACGATGAGCTCATGATGATAGCTGCAGGTTTACTTTAAAGGTTGGAAATTCATGCACATGTACATGCAACTCAATTATTATTAGAGGGAATTGCCATGCATTTTTTTGTTCTTAACTTCTCAAAAAAAGAATCTTTTCAATTAGTTTTTATTGAACTAAAACGAGAAATAAAATAAGTAAATATAAAAAATGACTGAATGAACAAGGATGCGGAACCAATTCGGCTACACCTGGATACTGTACCAAATGACATTATTAATAAGCTGGCCTGCCATTCATAAATGTGAGAGATGCAATCACAATAAGATTAAAAATGTGCGAAATGAAACAATAATTGTTCACATCATCAATGCCTATCACGGAACCTTGCCATTGATATTCAATAATGCTGCAGAGCTCAAAAGCTAAATATTGTGCATCTTTGTCAATTTTGACACATTTCTCAGAACAAGAAGTGGGGGTTTAAAAAACCTATCGGGTTAGTTTGAAGTGAAGCCATGAAACAAAAAGGCGATATCTGTGCGGATGGTAGTGAACCAGAAACAATATACTGCGACTTGACATCATTCTCTTTGGCTGATTCATAATAATTGTACTAGTACACGTAGATGAATTTGAGATCGATGTCCATTATTGTTGTAATTTGCAACGGTGTCATTCATGTATTATATCGTCACTCATGATTGAGAACGTTGACAATGTCGAACACAAAATGCCAACACACGATTTGATTATTGTAAAGCTATTGTTATTAAACTGTTCTTCTCGTGTTTGTCAGAAGCTACATGATCTGGTTGCCATTTAAACCAAGATTTGCTTGTCAACCTTCCAACTAATATTAAAACCTGGGTCACATGACAGTAGGAAAAGTCCAGTTTGAGCCTCTCGATTCTAAGAGGCAGCCACTGGGTGTTCGTTTATTATTCGTATAGTGTAATGGCGATTAAATTTCAATAAAAAATAAAACTTTTTTGAAATAACCATTTTGAATTCTTGATAAAGTGTAATGGTTTCATCATGGTTTGATCATGAATGATCAATAGATCCGTTCAAAATACAAGATAAACCGAATGTCTGACCGATGGATTTCAATGCAATAGCAAATAGGTTAACCACATTACCACATGTCTAGTTTTAGGGCAACTGCATTAAATGGACCGCAATCATTTTGTTTAAGATTGTAAAGGGAGTTTTCTGAGACCAGTACATTTAAGAACCGCTGATCAAGATTTCCAGCATACTTTCAGTAGTAATTCATGTTTACTTAGACAATAATTCCGAAAGATCAAAATGTATCATTACTCCAAACTAATTAAAATATATATATCCAAGGCTCAAAAACGTAGTTCATTATTTGAGTAAATTTCATGAAACAATTGGCAATTTTTCACCCATTTCATCAGGATTATGACGAAAGATATCACACTAGATGGTTATACATGTATATTGATTATTGAATTTGAAGTTAGCTAAGGACTGTAAGCATTGATACAGGCCACGGAGGAAAATTAATTAAATTAAATTAAATTGAAACGATTTTTAAGTTCAAGCACTCATCACGTGAGTACGTTCGTGTTCACGTGTTTGACTCTAATTTTCAACGTAATTGCTCGTGAATGAATGTACGGTAAGCACAGAGGCACGTGAACATTCAAAATGTCGAAAACAAGTCCACACGCTTCACGCAATAATTGATGACCAAACGCGAACGTCTAGGCATTAATGAGTGTTGGCATGCATTATAATGCAAGTCAGTGTCTTCGACCAATCACAAAAGCCAAATAAGATTGCCATGCCCTCCAAATTCCCAGAGCTCTTCCACGTGTGCAAAGACGCCTGGGTACTTGACAGTGGGCATGTCATCCTCGTTCACGAAATTTGGGGGAAAAGTCAAGTTCTGGAAATCCCAAACGCGGACGGGTTGTGGATAATCGATGCCAGTTTAGGAGAACAAAAGAGGCCTTGATCTCCGCGTTGCGAGCACGCCCTGCAGGAAAACCCTAATTTCAAAAAGATGCAGCAATAAAACTGCAACGAAATGTTTTATCTGATACAGTAAGCTTCTATAAAATAATATGTAGGAGTGTAATCCTATTGTTGGGGTGATAAAGACAGCTACGATTTACAGACATTCCGTTATGGGTCATAAATATTAACGAATCGAGAAAAAACTGCTCCAGTGTGCAGTGATAAGCACAACAACATTTCATTTTATGTCATAAATACTGAAGAAAGCCGTTGCAATTAAAACGAAGAGACAAGCTTTGAGATTCAATGTTACAAATCAAAGCTGAAATGCACTGGAAAAAATCCTCAAGTCTGAGTCCAGGATTTGGAAACCCCCAACCATTTCGAAATCAAGGGGAAAGCAAAGCTGACACTAAATCATGCAATGATTGAAATAAATGGTAGGCAAACTATAAAAAGAGAAGACAATCTTCTCTTTAAGCATCACAGATCGTTTAAAGTTTTGGAATGAGTTAATCAAATACAGTCGAACCTCGATAACTCAACTTCCTATAAGTTAAATAATCCGCTAACTCAAACTTTTAATCAAGTCCCGAATCATTTCTATACTTTTCTTTAAGAAACTGTCTCGATAA
>JAQIXS010002108.1:0-24698 GCA_034700785.1 Rossiulus vilnensis
CCAAACGATATAATTATTCTCAAATGTAAGATGTGTTGAGAAATGATACTTGTACAAAAAAATCTGCAAATGCAGTGTGGTTACTAATTAAGAAATGTAATGTCATAAACTCCTTTAAAAAGCAATCAGGGAAAATTTTCATAAGTCTAAATAGTATTCCAATATATACTTGGAAAATGAATCTTGTCAGATGCATGGCGGCTTCACAAAGAAACGTTAATCTCTTACCTTTCGTGGCGTTTTGAAGTATTCTACAATGCGTTAGGAGTTCGGGAGACGTCCACAAATCTGAGTTAAAAAATTATTTAATTAAGCTTGGTGATCACCATGTCATGCAAAAGTATAGTATGTCCAATTGTAAATCATATAAATCGAAATTTGATTTATGCGGCATTACATGTTATTTAAGCACAGTCATATTATTAATGGCAATAAGTACTTCATTATGAATGACTATACATATATCATTCACCATCGACTTTTAACTATTTATTTTGAGGTTGCTTATACCTCAACTGAAAACTCATTTTTGAATATTTATTACAAAGTACATGTACGGCTATGTATATGATATCATTTTTTCTACATAGACCTAATAACTATAATTAACAATAAACGAATTCAATATAACACCTTGTGCAGCATTAAATATAAATAACTTATTGGTTGTTAAATATAACTTACAAATTAGTGGTATAATTTCCCTTCTTCTCGTATAGGAACAAGAAATGTAAGTTATTGTTGTAAAATTGGTTCCCACTAATAACAGTATGAGAAGTGTAAAATTGGTTCCCACTAATAATAAGATAGCTTTCTGTAGTATGGTATTAAAAGGAGTTTTTTCCTTGGATTTCCGAAATATTATCCGCTATTAGTACAAAATGTGTTAATTGTATGTAGAGACTTGTTACTTCTTAAATGATTGAATTATTTTTTCAATCTCATTTTTATAGTCGTCATACTAAGTAATGCAATCATTAAAATAAATTAATGGGAAAGCTGAACTATTTAAATTTGATATATCATGACGTATTTATGAGCAAAAATGCTTTATATTATTTTGCTTATGGCAATTATAGTAATTGGCAAATTTTTCAAGTTTCTTTTAAGTAATCTTTTTTTTAAAAAGATTAAATATACATCAACAATCTATATGTAGAAGAATAAAATTACCAAGATAGTAAATACGCTATAATGATAAATGCATAATATCAATTGTATTTAGGAGAATTTTTAAATTAATTCGTAGTACGTTAGCCAAAACAAAATACAATTCAAAGAAATGGTTCTGACCACTTTTCAATATTATATCTCCTTCTACTTGCAACTCTATACCCATTAATGGCTTAAATTCTGTATTTTCACTTTGTATTGAATGTCAAAAGCACCATAATTATAGCATGTTTTGAGTTTTTTGTTCAGTCTTAATTGTACATGAATGTAATCCTGGAGAAAAAAAATATGCTAATTTAATGTAAAGGAGATTAATTCACACATTATTAAACTTTGACTTTCTACTTTTATTATATTTCGATATTCATAGCTTGAATATATTTATTTGCCGTACTTAATTAAAAAATTCATGGTTGATTAAAATGAATGAAAAAGCTAAAGAATTTCTTCCTAACTTACATTCATAGGCATTATACCCACCATTAACTGATGGAAAATAAGTAGCAATCTCATAATGCTGCAATGATTGTATGATATATCCTTAATTTCAATCAATATTTGACATTTTATATTAATAAGCACTATGCTTACTTCCAGTAAGTTTCAGTAAAATGGTCCATAATCTTGTGTGGAAAAGATAAAAGAATGGAAACTAGATTTTAAATGATTACAATGTCTCAAAAATAGCACAAGTTTGAAATCACGTTTTATAGCCCTATGCTGCCCCTATGCTAAGTTGCTGGTGATATCGATTTTGTTGTGTTTTCTTTTTAATTGTCACAGTGTGAGTGCCTTGAATTTAAAATAGAATAATTGCTCACATTGATTTGTTTAGATTGTTGCTATGTGGTAGTCAACCATGTAGCACTTAATTGTACGCCTATAATGGCATCAAAGACTAAATAAACTGTCACGAAATATAATATGTTCTCATTTTACAATCACTTAAGGACACTATGCAGATGCATGTTGGCGGATAGTTGTAAATGGCCCTTGTTATGCGATTCATTAAACCTAATTTAGCCAAGTTTAATGGATGCATTGTGGAGCGACCCCTATTTTGAAATCCACTTGCCTCGCCAAACAATACAAATACACTATGTCAATGTGTAAACATCTGTGTTACGCGAGGCATATGTTTTAGGCCATAGTGGAGGTCACTAGTATGTAATTGTTCAACTATTCTACAAAATAACACTTAAGACATGACAGAAACCATGGCAAAAAATATAAAAGGGAATGAAGAAGACTCCTTTTTTTGTATCGACGCATGTCCTGTGGACAACATTACTATGGATTTGTTTTATAAGCCACATACAATTACTTTGCTCGTTGTTTCGATTGGGCTACTTCTGTACAGTGCAATACATAGGTAAGGATTTTAACAATTATATTTTGACTACGCTAAATAAGCTCAAATGTGGTTTTGGTCATCCCATATTGTTTTTATAGAACAGAATAAAGCTTTTCTAAATAGTTCTTTAAGTTGGTGATTCCAAATAATTCTGAATAATGTCCATAAATTAGAATATTTAATACCGTGTACTCAGTTTTGAAGTAAAATAATTCTCCAAGAGACCGGTGATTTCTTTTGCTTATTTGTGTTAGCTGCAATAGCATTACAGACAACCATTTAATATATTTAATGGCAATGTATTTTTACTCTGTAGTTTAAAATGCGGCTAATCTTTGTTTTAAAATATCTACAGTGGCTGATAGCTGTGAGATTAAGATAAAACCTTCCGGTAGGCCTAATCCAGAAGCTCACATTTCTGACCATCAAAACCAAATTATGTAGATCTCATTTAGCAAATTATCCATTACTCAAATTAAATAAAATGTTCAATTAATGGTAACAAATAAACATTTTAGAGACCAATCCGTACTGGAAGATAATTTATGCTGTGGATTTTGTGGTGTCGTTTTCTTTACTATTATAATCAGCGTGCTTGCTTTTCCAAATGGTATGTTTTTCATCGACTTGCATCAAATATTATAATTATTATAGCCCACTGTATTTGCACTTAAGTTTTGCATATTGGCTTGTACCAGGACCTTTTATACGACCACATCCAGCATTTTGGAGGATTATTTTTGGTAATTCCATAAATGCTTTTACGATATGATACTGTCTTAACTAATTTTAAGTACATTTTGTTTTTAAAAAAACCGGTGGTTTCTTTTGCTAGGTCTAAACGTGCTCTACCTCCTATGCTTGCAATTCACATTGTTTCAAAATTTGAACTCGGTGAAAACATTCATCCACTTGTTCTACCCAGAACTCAAGACATTCAAAGATGATACGCAAAAAGTAATGCATAAACATCGCGTCATACAGTTTATAAGTATAATCCCAAAAGATGTATAACTTTGTTCAAATATGTTACATATTTTAGGAATACGCAAAAAACTGTTGGAATGTAACAATGGAAGAAATAAACGAAAAGATGGATAGCTATGTATTGTCACATTTTATAGGTTGGACATTGAAGGCACTATTATTTCGTCATTATGGTATTCTATGGACGGCTAGCATATTATGGGAAATTACGGAGGTGTTTTACATGCAACTTTTTATTTCTTTGAATGATATGTATATAAATGCAATGAACTTCACAAAGAAAAAAAATTATTTAGATATCTTTTGTACATCTGATTCCAAGACTGGCAGAATGTTGGTGGGACTCATTGGTTTTGGATATTTTACTGTGCAACGGATTTGGAATTTATTTAGGAATCTGGCTTTGCAAGAAACTTGAAATGAGAACTTATAAATGGGAAAGTATAACGTAAGGATTCGTTTAATAAATAAGCTCATGTTGTAAGTGCTGGTTGTTGATATATGTTCATGTATTTATTGTATTATATTCATTTCAGGGAAATTCATACCACAACTGGCAAACTTCGCCGTGCAGTTTTACAATTTACACCTGAAAGGTAAAGTAGAGGCCTACATGTATAACACAATGATAAAAGAACTCATTTATCTTTTGAATCTCTTAATTGTTACATGATGGATAAAATGTAGGATAAATTCCATAAGGCATTATATCAACAAACATTGCTTGCAACGATTGTGATAATTTGACTAAATTAAAACTTATATAAGAATACAGAAATATATGCAATGATAATTACTTGAAAAGTTTTGAAACGAAATCTTAATGTGTCAGGCATGTGGATTTTTCATAGATTTTCTTAAAATCAAATTCAACATTAGGATAATTTCATTTCGATTAAAGTTATAAATTACAAACAAGCATTTTTATTGCATAAGGCATTATAGATACTTCTGCTTAATCTGTGCCTAATTCAACAATTCGTTCTGATAACTTTAAAAAAATGGTCAACTAATATTATGTTAGGCAACTTTAAATGCAATTTTTCCTAATTTTTGTTTTTACACCTTGTAAGTTGGACGCAAGTGAACTGGTCAGATGGTAACTGCCCATTGAAAAGGTGTTTTGCTATCAGTTCACTACTTACTACATGGCAGGTAAAAATATTTCTAAATCAATTTTATTACCAAATCGCCATAATATTTGTCAAGGGCTAAATGTCATTTCACTTTTTTTAGGAGAAAGAAAGGTTTTTCTAAATTTTATTGACTGAGCCAAACGCATGCCTACCAAGCAAAAAAAATACTCATACGCATGATAACTGTTAAATTGATTTTCCTCAATGTAGAATTGGTCGGTCATTCACTAGCTTTTCCGCTTTGGTTTTTATTTTCAAATTTTCCCGTTTATTTATAATATAAAAAAATGAAATCGGAAAAAACGACGACAACATCAATGTAAAACAAGCAATGGAAACTTGCAATGCAGGGAAGCCCCGTTAGAGGAGGTCGTGTAAAAGCAAAAATTACAAGGATTTTTTTTCTAGGCATGCTTTTGACTCAGCCTTTAACATTATTTCGATGACACTTCGAAATTAAAAACTTATGAGAAATAAGCAGGAATGAAATGTATGTCAATGTTATTTTTATTAGTTCAACCTTTCTATTTATAGCTTAAATAATTAACTCAAATTAGAACTTTGCTTTACTGAATGTCGTTTAATGTGCCAATTACAGCTTGTAGAAATGAATTCCTTTTTTATACCACACGTTTTGGACATCCCAGTTGACCACCCAGCATGCGCGACGAGAGTTATCTTTTTCCTGTTCACAAGTGCACCTGTAGCCAGGTAATTGAACATATTTAATTTAATAACTCTGAATGCATGTACAGGCATTAAGATAACAATTATTTCAAAATCCAACAGACAACTGTACTTTTATATCACCGATAAAAGGTGCCATCGCCTGGGCAATCATACATGGGTATTCTTGTGAGTTGAGTATTTTTAACAATATCTCTTACATTTGAACAATTAAACAAATTTAATTTTAATTATAACAGTGCAACAATTTTCACTGAAATCATTATCTGCATCAAATTCCGACCAGATACATTTGCACAAGCGCAAATCACAAACATCATTTCATGGTCAATCATGTCGGTATGTTAGTTATTACACAGGCTACATGTAGATGTCATAATCGTGTCATTATGTACTGATTGTTCAAATCACATCATATATAAGTAACCCTTCTGTTTTCAAAATAGTATTTGCTGACAGTTATCTGCATATATGTGTGCATTTATCACACCAACGATGTGGTAAGTGGGTACTTAATTTATGTACTATATTGACAACTTGTATATTCCGTATAGCAAAAGCAAGTAAATCTAAGAATTGCAATGTGAAAATAAATTCAATTGTAGGAGAATCCAGCTGGAAATGACCAATAAGAACCGCGCTATTGCACGGAGTTGTAGGAAATACCAGCGAATATTTCGTGCAAAATGAACAACAAGCTATTAAAGGTAATCTCAAAAGTTCATGATCTGTTGTCATAACTGTCTCTAATTTGTGAAAGTCATTCAGGGTTGCCGAAGGTAGTTAGTGCATCTTGACACCTACATCTGCTATTCAAACATAATTAAGTTTGGTTTTATGGTTTTCTAAAGTTGATTGTAGGGAAATGACCTTGTATAGATTCGAACTTCGAAAATTAGTTCCTTTTTACAAGAGCAAGCCTCTTTCTACTTGCCGAATTGACTTGGGCCCTAAGCACAGTCAAGGAATGGGACCTCTCCTCTGCATAGACAGCATCATTCTTTTCGCTCCCCACCCACCTGGACCTGACTATATAGGTTTTATCCTTCCCCTCACAGACAAAATTCTTAGAATTAGTTGACGTATTTGTTAACATAAATAGAAACCCCTTTCCAAGGATGGGTTTCTGCTTACATTTTCATACAAATATTTTTGGAAATACCAGGCGAAAGTTTTAGAATAATTACACCACAAATCATGAAATTTAAGCTACATTTTTGTACGCTTTTTAATATTATTTTAAATTAACGTCAGTGGCAAGTTGTTGTTTTTTTTAAACTACATTTCCAAACTATGGATTTTACTTTAGGCTTCATTTTCATACATAGTTATGTTAATGCCATAGGCAAAATCTTTTCAAAGGTAATCTTCAATCATAATTTTTGTTGTTGCTCAGGGCCCCCTTTCTCTCGGGGCCCCAAGCACGTGCTTATGATGCTTATTGGTTAATCCCTAATGTCGATGGTTAATCCTGCCCTGGAGCCTGTCCCCATACTCCAAGCCAGTCGAAACTGACATACATAAACCATGGCCAATAACTTACCCAATCAAACAATTTGACAAGATCATACAGTGTACGGTATATAAATTGCGTACATGTATTTGGCAATATATTGTAATCTTTTCACGTTATTAGATGCACTATGGTATTTAGCGTACTGATACTAGGTATTTTTTGAGGAGATGACTTGCCAAATTTAAGGAAACCTGGATTCAGATTCAATGCACCTATTGTTGAATTTCCCATATGTACATTCACGTTAAACGTAACGCCTGTCGTTTGCCACAAGCTACCGTAAATTACGTATGAATTACAATTAAGAAGTGCTATTTCATACAATTATTTCAAATAAAAACGGTATTCACTCTTACCACGTGTCTTATGATTGTTCGTGACTGGGTGAGCACATGCCTGTCGTCTGCTTCTTCGGTGTTTGAGAAAACCTGGGAATACGTTTTCACTTTGTTGGGGAATATTTCTCTCTGAAATGTGATCACAGTGTTTTATTGATGCACATGTTTGAGAATCGGGTCGAAGAGCACTGCAGATTGGGGACAAAACACCTCCAAGATGGGATCCGATCCCCCGAATTCAGATTTGAAAGATCATTTTAACAGTATTAATGAACGACCAGTTGATGATATATCTTTAGAATTTTTCTATAAGCCTCATACGATTACGTTATTAGTTGTTTCAATTTCGGCATTGTTGTATTCTGCTTTTACTAGGTGAGTACGCATCCGTTTCATTCAATATTGTGTTATCTCCAAGGGCGGCTGTTTACGATCATTGATTGTTTTTGAAATGTTATTTCATTAAATCGATAGAGACAACACGAGTTTAGAAGATAACATATGGGCTGGACTATGTTGTGTCGTGTTTTTCTTCCTGATAATCAGCGTGCTAGCTTTCCCAAATGGTATGTCCTACTATGTATAATTACATGAAAGTACCGTACACATATGCGGACATGTAGATAAGTTTAAAAAAATTACACGTTCTGCCTGATTAGCTTACATGCGTTTCCATTTAATCAGGACCTTTCACCAGACCACATCCAGCGTTGTGGAGGATGATCTTTGGTAAGATTAAAATCTTCTTAGTTCAAGTGCAAACAATGCATTATCAAGGGATTTCTCTTTTATCAATGAATGTTTATTGTCTCTATCTGTAGGTCTCAGCGTTCTCTATCTTATGACATTGTTACTCATTTTGTTTCAAAATATAAGGACAGTGAAAGCTGTAATGCACTGGTTATATCCGGATCTGAGAGATTTTCATATTGATATGGAAAAGGTAAGTTTTTACGTTGTTATGTATGCCTGATCAAATGATTTTCACTCAGGAATACTTGTGTGAGCACTCACATGTGACTATTTGAAATTTGAACACCATTAGAGGAATATTCTTCCAGTAGGAAAGAATAAATACTCACATGAAAACGTGCATTTATCTGCGATTCCATCTATAGAATCAATGATAGTAAATTACCTTGATGCTCTGGTAGTCCTGTCAAATACTATGGCAACCTCAAATTAAATCGTGTGGGTCTAACTATGCTTAAAAACTATTTATTAGAAGCCCTTGTTTTATCATGAAGTGCCCACTAATTGTTTTTTATTTTAAGTGTGTTTATTTCTATTTTAAAGCAATATGGTGTAAATTGTTCAAACATAACCATTGAAAGAGTTTGGCATAATGTGGATGTGTTTGCTACTGGGCATTTTTTTGGTTGGATGATGAAAGCAATTTTAGTGCGGCATTATGGGATCTGTTGGACAATTAGTGTAATGTGGGAGATTACAGAGGTTTGTTATCTTCAATTTTTTAAGGACTTAATTTTTGTTGACATTATGTCTTAAAATTATTATTTATAAATTGGCAATGTTCATCGAAGACAGAATTGAATTTGCTTTGTAATTTTAGGTGGCCTTTGCCCACTTGCTCCCAAATTTTGTTGAATGTTGGTGGGATGCCTTGGTGTTGGATATTTTACTTTGTAATGGACTTGGAATTTGGTGTGGAATGTACATATGCAGGAAATTAGAAATGAGGACCTATAGCTGGGAAAGCATCAAGTATGTTGCCTGTATAGGTAATTGTAGATGTTGCTAATTTTATCTTGTTCGTATTTTTATAATAGTAATCTTCTATTACAGAGATATCCAAACAACAACTGGCAAACTTCGTCGGGCTGTATTGCAGTTTACACCTGAAAGGTGTGTTTTCATTTTTAATAGAACATTATCCATGTATATTAACATATTATGTTTCTCTTCCGCCTTTTTAGTTGGACACATGTACGATGGCTTGATCCCAATTGCACTTACATGAGATTTTTGGCAATTTGTGAACTGGTAACTGTGTGGCAGGTTGGTAATGTTCTTCATTTCATTATTTTCACGTAAAGTTAGACAAATTTAATATTTGGCCGCAATGTTTTTGATTTTTTTTTAGATTTCAGAGTTGAACACATTCTTTTTGAAACATATTTTTGAAATTCCCCCTGACCATCCTTTGTGTGTAGGCCGAATTATGTTCATTGGATTAATGGTTGCCCCGACTGTCAGGTTGGAGCTATATCATGAGCTATTTTTACAGTAGTTATTTTGAGCCTGATAAAAAAGACATCTTTTTAAAATACCTATGTTTATTTCTGTAGGCAGTTTTACACATACGTAACTGATACACGATGCAAACGAGTTGGTAGCCAATGTTGGGTGTTTGGGTAATTATTGAATAACCAAGTCTCGTTTAACTTTGACTTTCTCCACATTCATTAATTGTTGCTTTCTAATTAATTTGATTTAGTGCAATCACATTCACAGAAGCCATAATTTGTATAAAATTTGGATCTGAACTGTTTGCCAGAACAGAAATTGTGAACATTGTGATTTGGCTTATTATTCAAGTAAGTGATTGAAGTTGTACCAATTAAATATTAAATTAATTAAGTATCAGTATAATTGTAAAGAAATATTTTGCGTTGCAGTTTGGACTATGTGTTTTCTGCGTTTATTTTTGTGTTCTTTGGGCCAAACAACCAGTGGTATGTAGAATTGAATGCAAATTAATGTCCTTATTATTGTTTTAATTACCATGTTATTTTATGCTGACATAGCTCACGTTTTTTTATAATATTAAGGGAGGCAATTGTGATGATTATTTGACGAAGAACCGTGAAGAAGTGGACTTACCTGTAAATAATGACATGAATGGAGAAACCTCGAAAGTGAAGTCTCAGCTGCAGACTCTTGAGCGTAATCCGAAGCGGCGAAATATCTCAGAAAAAAATGGGCATATCATTACCCAGTAGAATCTCATATGCTATGTAAGTACATATTAACCTACCTAGCTTGAACTCGTTATCAGTCCAAAGATTTTCATTGCACTTTATAATATGTACTCTAATTTGAATTACCTGAACGGAAAGGTTTATGATGGTTATAATTCAGTTGAAAACGTCTGCGTCTGAACATGTTTGTTTTACAACATCACTGAATTACAGTTGTAAATCTAAATAACTTAAATGCACATTGCATATGTATGTATATGCATGTTGAAATTGGATGCCAATGAAACTATGCCGCAATGTGCCACAGAACTAGGCCGAAGTGTGATATGGTGTGTTAACTTTGATCAAGCATATTTATGCTGCATGATTTATTATTAACTACATTGTTTGTAGAATTATTGAATTGTTTTGTAATGCAAGTTGTAATAATAAGTTTAATAAGGTGCCAATAATTCAGTTCAAAACATGTGTTTTACAACATCACTGAATTGTATATAACTTTGCATCAAGACCAGTCACTTGCAAATGCACATGGGTGGCTGCAGTGCTGAGGCCAATCCTATTCAGCGTTTGCATTGGTAAAACTGTGATTACAGTGAATTTGATGAATTTGTTCGTGTTTCCTATCAATATTTTACCAAATTGATGTTGAAGCCTGCACTTTATTTTTTATGAATAAACTACACATTTACTTAGTTTAAAAATATATATTTTTAGACAAGATGAATCTCAAAAGAATAGGCATAAAATAGCTTTTCTTTGATGTTCTTTTTCCATGTGAAAGTAAATGCAAAAATAACAGGTGTGACATGTTCTCGAACTAACATTAAAGATACAAAACTAGGACCTAAAAGTAGAACTTTTTGAAATTTAAAAACTTGAAATTTCCTCAAGAGAAATTCATTTAACCTACTTCCATTAATAAGCAATTTCAGTATTTTAGTTTGATGGATATTACCTGTATATGTTACTTACAGTAACTCCTTCGTTTATAATCATCTCAAAAGCAAATGCTCTCCTTTTTTTCTTTTCTTTTTCTTCTTTTTTTTTCTCAAAATTTATGTCAAAAATATTCATCTGATTTAATGAGTTTAAAACCAGTATACGTTTGTTTGAATTTGGTCGATAGAAATCGTCTTTAGTAGGAAAAAATATCTCCGGAATGTTCATTGATTTGAACTTATGTATGTGTATGTTGGTTGGCAAATCGTAGCTTTGCATTGTTAGGCAAGTTTTATTTGTTTACGAGAGCACTGCGTTTCCTTTGTGATATTGTTACAAATGATAATCTCATTGTGATTTCAGTAGAGGGTCTCCTGTTGATTCGGCGGCTAGAGAAGTAATTTTCAGGCGGCAGCTAAATACATGTATAATCAATGATGAAAACAGTTTTAGGCGTTGTTATAGGGCCTATAGATAAATGAAACAAATACGTGTGTATTTATTGGAGTAATACATGTATATCTGCTTAGTTATTTTTCCATAAACGGCTTGTACAGTAGTTAGCTTCCTTATATTTTGTGAATAGGAAAACTTCGTAATTTTGAAATGTAAATACTATTGTGTTTGTGCAATGCATGTTTATTCATGTTACCGAGTTGCTGATTTTAATATGTACACTTTTAGCTAAATACTGCTAAATTACTCCATGTAAATATTGTAGCAAAAGGGTTTCAAATATTTGCCTTTATTAATTTCATATTGTATATGAATGTTGTATACAAATATTTGTATTCACACATTGCAACCACATATTAAGATATGTAGCATGTAATCACATTAAATGGGTATTCAGCCTGTCACTATTTTCATATCATATACAAGCAATGAGGTTTATGCAGGTTCTACATTGTACGATCAATAAAATTAAACTGAAAGGCAAAAAAACTCTTTCAATATGGTCCACTGGTAATCATGAAATAATGGAGTTAAGTTATATTTTATTCAAAGTTTAATAATATATATACATTTTAACTTTTCTGGCTTGTGATTGGTTAGAATGAATAGTTGTGCAATAAACCTTTATCAATAAATATCCTGTGAATAAATAAATCAATCTATGTGATAAAGGATTATTATTCAACTAATACAATATACGTGTACATGTAAGCTGTATTGCACTTAGTGTTAGTATACTTGGGTTAATTAGGAAAAAATAAGTATTAAATAAGTTGAAATTTTGTTTTCAAAAATGTCATTTTGTTTTTTTGATTTACAACAGAACGCCACAAAATTAATTATTTTCCTGATACAATACTTCAGAAGAAAAAAAAGTGGGTATCTAGTTTCTATAAAAAGTTGATCAATGGGACCCAGAGGCAACTTAATCTTCGCACTGACGAAGATAATATTGCCCAATCTTGTTGCTGTGTATATGCAATAAAAGCGAATTTATCACATGTATATACGCATTTTTTAAGAAAAAAGTTGAATTTTCATAAAACAACAAGCATCAAAACATTTAGGCCTATACATTAAAAAATGTCAGGACTTGAATATTCGTGTGCTAGGTGCCAAATTGGAATCATGTCTTCTCAGTATTAAAATTGAATTCATACACTTCGCTGCGTTGGGCATTTTCGCAAAAATTATATCTACAGGGATTTTTAACACATATACATTTTTACTAAGGAACGCACCAGAAAAAATGTTCTCTATATTTTACTATAAAATATTACAAATAAAAAATTAAATACAAAATCACTATTTAAAGGTATACATATTTTCAAAATTGTAGTTTTTTTAAGAAAATTTATTGTTATTTGTGTGTGTGTATATATGGGTTTTAATTGGTGCCATATTGTCAATATGACTGAACAATATCTACCTCTCCAAGCGTTGCCATAAGTTTTGGCTAGAGGGCGCTGTGAAGTGTATGGGCAAAAGCAATGATTGCTAGCAACGCGTGATGCAGCCGTTCGGTTTTTACATTTTTCAATCAGTTTTGGTTTTGTCAGGGTGTGGAGGAATGGCGTATGTGATGGCCAACGAAGATATTGCATATTATGCCGGATCTCGTTCATTCTGGTGGCTTTCGCGACTGACTGGCCTTCAAATAGATCAGGTGAGAAACGCACTTTCATTTTCTTCGCCTGTTATTGTTTAGGCTGGTTCGAAACTGTCAAAATTATTTCGCACCGTAATCGAACAGTAGAACACCAAATTTTCGTAAACGTTCGATTTTCACATGGATGAAACGCTCTTCTTGACATGTTGTGAACGATTATGTGAATGAAAGACAACGCTTTCGTTTCGCCTCTATGAATACGAAGGGAAAACCCAGGTGGGGGTAATTCATCCGAATAATCGCCGCTTCTAATAACCGCGATAGGATGGCACTTAAAAATGGTTTTGAAGGGGCTGCCGTGCATGGCATGTTGATATGTCAAGATGACAACTGATGACAAATTTAAGACTTGGTTTTTATTCGATTTCGTTGTTTCGTTATTTTCAACAGTTATTCGGATTATTTTTAACTCAGTCACAGCCTTTCCGAGAGGAAGGTTCTAAATGAAATTGCTTTTTAGCTGCTATACGTACGTTGATTAGAATTTATTTTGCTATACAGGTGAGATAGGATGCCTGGTTTAAATGAAGTGTACAATCTGATAAAAAAACCGATGCGTGTAAAGTAACACGTCCACACCTGCCTCAATTATGCCAACACATGTTTATATATTATTATCAAAAGTGAAAGAGCGTGAAATAGTACTCATCTGTCAAAACAGGAGAGCTACTAGGTTTGCAAGCGTTAAATCATAACGCGCTGCGAAACGTGTTTTTAGAACTTATTACTCCTAATTTAGCTCCTAATTTTAGCATGTGTTTAATTTTCAATTGCATAATTTTCTTATTCAAGTGATTTCCTCATTGCGCGGTGTACTTTGCGCACCTTCAAATGAAAATCACCTTAATTTTAATCAATTTCTTTAAAAAAAACTAGCGCATTCTTTAGCATAATTTCTTTCTTCGATGTAGGCCTATTTATTGCTTGTAAATTATGACTAGGTCTATAGGAACTCTGCAAGAATTTGACAACGCTCGCGGTTTTGGAATGGTTGAAATCAACGTTTATTTCAAAGTAATGTCAATATTTAAATCTTTGCCTATACGTTTCCGGCAGGTTCAGTATCCCCTATTTGGGATTTAGTGTCTAGAAATCAAATTGCATTGCCTAAAATTTAAAAGAGGGCGTAATATATTAAGCTCGAGAATTTCTTGCCCAATAATAACCCAAATTACCCACTGGAAGGCATCATGGGACAATGGTGGGGCATTGCATAATTACAACTTGAGTTTTATAATTCTATACCCAAGCCTGGCTATACTTGGGTAATTTATGTTGACTGAGCAGCGAAACCAAAATAAAGAGGAGGTGGTAACCTAGTGGTCAATGAGCTCTTCTTTACCCTACTAGAAAAAGAAAGTACGCATCAGGTAAGAGTACTTAGTGTCCCACTGACCTTATTCACAGTCTGAGTTGGAGGAGGGGAGTTTTTTTGTTTTTATCCTGTATTGTTCTGAAATTATTTACTGCGTATAACGTAATAGTGCATTGTTCTACGCATGGTTTTTGTGTGTGTCTCATATTGGTATCAAAATATACGAATTGGTATGGATGCCCATAGTAATGTAGTATACATAATCTGTAGATAAATGATATGTTTTCGAGTATGGTGTTCGTGAAGGCTTGTTCATAATCAGCCAAATAACGAGGCATATTTACACAAAATTCTACTGATGTGATAGCGTGATCTCCCATATTTGGACTTTTTGTATCAAGATAAACTATGCCCAGTGGCTTTGACCGATTGTCATTGAACCAGTGCTAATATGTGTTCTCGAAGTAAAATTGTTTAGAAAAAATGATGCGGTGATTACCTCATCGCCCCAGTAATCGGAAGTCGATCTCCGATTTCTGACATTGCAAAAACATGCAATTGCAAATTATCATTTGTATTTCCAGCAGGCATATTGAGAAATACCGTTCTCACATTTTTATTTCTTTCTGCATGTAGTAGAATTGTATACATGTATATCTTTGTTTTCATTATCATGATGATGATCAGTCAAGACTAGCAAACTGGTGCTCGCTACAGTTTTGGGAAATTTTGTTATTATTGATTTCTGATACAGTATTTTGAAGAGCTTTCTAAGTACAGTATGTGAGTGGGTACTTCACAGCTGTCAGTTTAGTCGATCGAATTCCATTGTGGAAATATTAATACAACGCGTTCATGGTGAAGTATCGCATTGAGTATCACATCCTTTCAAGAATCAAACCAGTTTGTTTTTTAAGACTCGATGCCTGAAATTTGCGATCTGATTGGTTCGTTCATGCAAAGCCACGCCTCTCGTATAGATGTTTGGGAAAGTATTTTGACTACCTACAAAATATATTCTAACTAATGTTTGGTTTCATCGATAAGATAAAGGTGCATGGAGTGAAACCAAAGTTAACAGTATGAGATAAGTGCAAGATTTTATCTGCGTGGAGTCCTGGATGGTTCTGATCAGAACTAGTGCCCTGGTTCATATGATGTGTCATATGAGTTTTAAGCCCTTTACATCGCTTTGTAATAATTTATGAAACCAAAAAAAGGTTTAAAAAAAATACTTTCCCAACTTTTTAAGTCGATAAATAATAATTCGATGACACAGAATCGCATTTCGGGCACCGCCTTAGTGTTAACATGAAAAGTTACGGGGTGAACATTTTTTTTATTAATTTAAATTGTAGGTCTTATCAGATACCGAGGCCTATTTTAGTGCGGTGGTAATTAAATGTCTTAATGCATACTAAATTAACTGCGTATTCAAACGCTAATTTTCATATTTGATTTGTAGGCCTACATGTGTTTAATTTGTGTCTGCCAGCAGTTAGTTTTTTATATTTTACTTTTCTACCCTAAGATATATATTTTACATGCACCGTTGTCATTTATCCTTAATTATTACTATGAATCAAACTATATTCTCATCAGGCAAAAATATATGGCATATGGCTTGGGGTGTGAGATTCAACCTATATCGACCGTTATGTAAAGATCGTTAACTTTTAATGAATTATTCAACAATTGAAGGTCTCACTTAATTTTTTTAAACATAAAAAAATGTTAATTTCGAGTTTGATGCTAACAAATATCGATGTATCATTGTCCGCATCATTGTCATTTTTGCGAATGGAATATTTGGAACAAAATGTTTATCTTTACTCAATCTTTACAAATGTATTGGTGATGCGAGGCGCACAAGTTGTTTCTAACGAATGTTGCTTTTACGACAAAATAAACCACAAGAAAACTTGCTATAACCAGTTTATGAAAAAGATGACTCTAAATTGTTTTCTATAAGTTCTTTTCGAAATACGTTTATTGTCAGGGAATATTCATGTAAGATTATTTATGCATAACATGGACTTTCTGTTTATTTTTTATTTTTTAAACTTATACAGTGTATATCTTTTGTTGCACTTGGTGACTGTTCTCTGGATGCTAAATTCAGCAATCAGCTTTAATTACTCGCAGTATCTGTACGATAGGGGTCGAATATATGGAGAGAACTTGCTTGAAATCCCTAGAAACAGGCATGAGCTTATTTCTTATATGGATGTATTATCAAGTAGGCCCTATAATGTTTTTAGATTTTTGTGAATTTCTCTAGTTCGCAACCGCTCACATATTCTCACTTATGTCGCCGAAGCTCGTTTATGTGATAAATTCCGGACCATAATTTACTGTAATTGTCCAATTTTGTGAAATAAGAATGTTGACATTCAATACTGGCGGTGTAGAACAAGGCCAACATACTGTACATGTATAATGCACAATATACTAGGAATCATGGATTTCTTGGTACATGTGTTGTCACGACCATAAATTTACCAAGTATGCTCACACCAGAGAACAGTGTGGGCCACCCAGTTGCGAAACACATTAATTTTGGCACCGCCGGTAACAGGGATGACAAAAGAAGTCAACCCTGAAGCCCCCACCCGCCCAGACTGTACCTGGACTGTCGGTCCAAACCGAATGGATATTTCAACATATTTCAACCATGGTGTCTGTTTCCCAAATTTAATATTGCTCCTAAATATATCAAACAAGTTATTAAAATTATAGCCTATGGAAAATGCATGTGTTCTAGTAACAATTGTAATATATGTATAAAAGGTTTTAGTATCTGTAAGTAAAATGGTTAGTATACTAGGATAATTTCATATTTATTTTAATTCAACTTTATTGTCCTGTTTGTTCTTTATTTTAGATTGCATGATTAAAATTTCCGTACCGATATTTCGAATGACCAGAAAGGGTTTGGTAAGATTACCAGATACATTGAGGAAATATTTCAAACGCTTTTCAATAGGACATTTGTATTTTATTTTGTTTTTAAACTACGAAATGTCGTTTATTCACGGCTTCGAGACTGCTCATGATCGGCTCGTTCGTTCTGGTACTGGCTCGGTTTAGTTGGACCGTTCCAGGCAAAATTCCAGATGTCTTTCTACTCTCGAAAATATTTCGAGATTAGACAAAGCGGAATTCCTTACTTTTTTTAAAAAAAAAGCTAAAGTATTTTATACAACAGCTTGTTCTTTTTATCCATTATATCGGAAGCTAAAGCATCCAGTTATAAGCAGTGCATGCGCTGTGAATTTCGGTTCATTATATTGACATTATGAATATACACGTACATGCTATATAATAAATTTAGATGCTTTTGTGAAAACGTACAGCTAATGTCCCATTGAAATTGTTTGCGAAGATATCCCAATTTAACATGGGCTTACTAGTTGATTTTATTTTTGGTCGCCAACCCAACAGAAAACTGAACAAAATTTAATCAAGCATTGTCGCTAATATGTTCAATTAACGTACTCCCACCTCTTTCATTTTAAAGTTTTTAAAGTAGTCGCCATAAAGTATCCGTGTAAAATGTAGGTGTGCAAGCGTATCGATTATCGAATTGTTCATGGTCATCACCATGTTAGTCATATCGGTGTGAAATTACAACTCAAGAAATATAATGATTGGCAACATACATGTTTAATATGTCAATATTGTAAAATGTGCTTATTCAAGACAAGCCTTCTGATACTTTGTATTGTCTGAACACACGTTACAAGTGGCAGTAGTTGCAACTCGCGCAACATCTGGTTGTGGTGTTGACGAGTTTTATAAATCACATGGAGACATTATTTCTGAAGGTTATCAGCGACATCTTATTGCGCCCATTTGATCACCTGATTTTGTCTCATATCATATCTGTTGCATAGGTATTAACTTTTTATATAAACGGTGCAATTAGATTGATTACAATGCACCGCACGCACGTCGTGTCTAGAGCTTCTTGTTTACGAACATATCTTTCTATTATCCATAATGGCTCCTGAATAAAATAGTGCTTTCAATCATCTATTAAACGTATCGAGCAAATCTGTTTCAGGTCCAAAACAGTTTTAGTCTGGCTCCAATAGTCTTAATCAATTTATGAGCGTTTTTCTAAATTTTACCACATGCATGCGTGAGGATGATGACGTCAAAAATGACTCAGATTCTCTGGTCCGTGTCGATCACAGCTATCACTGAATTCAGCCGAGAAGGGAGTCGTGATTTCAACTTCCTCATTTCGTCTGAAAATGCTGCGAAGGCGGACGGTGTGATGTGGAACCAATGTTCATTTATCATAACTGGCACATACACATTACAATTCACTCATTAAAGAAATCGTATCCAAACCGGTTTCCGCTTAAACCGTTTGATATGTTGGCGGGTAGCGTTTGCTTCTGGCACTTACACATCGGTACATCCTCAACATTGGGTGTTAGCAAGTATGTAGGAAAATTGGGTGTATCATCCTACTAGATGCACAATGACTGCTTGCCCGCCTAACCAGGAAACCTAAATGTGTTACGCTTGTTTTTCAACTCGTTTTTGCCGTTATTAATCCCATAAACTGCCTTGAGAAAATGTTGGCAAGTCGGTGTAAAGATGCATCAAGATTCAGGAAGTGGATGTTGGTTGCTAATTTCATTTCCAGTTCCTGAAAAAAATAATGTACATGTATATAATCTATCAGGTACACGGCCGAAAACTAATGTTCAGCACAAAAAATCGGTCCTTAATTAAATTATCTGCTCAATAAGAATTAAATATTTGAATGGTAAATTGTATCATGTCATCCGGGTTAACTTATTTTATTTGATGTGTTGCAGATTGAGATCTTGTACGAGAAACTGAATTTTTCGCAGTCAGTGTTTTACTCGATTTGAACTTTGGCTGTTAATTTGATTCACGATTGTCAAATTGGTACGTACACTGCATAGTACATGTATCTCTCTTGACCTAACTAGGGTTCTCTCACCCTTTCACGCTAGGCTTTTTAGCAAATTTTCTTCGGATTAAAGATGATTATGTGCAAGGAATGCAGACGCTATATCATCTTCAATGGAAAAAAAGTAGACGCTTTAACGTGATCATTAAACGCTGGGCAAAACGTGCTGTGTTACATGATTTTCAAATCTTACCTACAAAACAAAGTGGTTGTGAACCAAGAGGGTGGTTTTAATTAACCCTGCTGGCCTTCAAATTAAAACTCTCATACCCGATTATCTCGGCGCCTACATCAGGTAGGATAGGCGTTTTAAATAAACTCAATGCGCAGCTTTGGTAAACTTTAGTAAACAGAATTGTTATCCCGATTTAAATGTTCTTACCTTCCCTTATTATTATTGTGTTATAAGAAATCCGCCCTTCCTCGCATTCCGTGTACACTCACCATTAGTAATTATTACTGCCAACACTCAGGCATCATTTATTACTTCCTTGAATGAAAATAATACTAATGCAAAAAAAAATTTTTTTCCAATTAAGGGTCTAGTTATGGCCCGCGACGTCTTATTGGCAAGGTGAACTGGCTCAGTCTAGCTTGGCATCAAGTCATTATACAACCAGGATGTTTAGTTGATTTGTGCATAAGTTAAGCTTGCTAAGTGTGCTTGAAAATAGCCCTTTAGGATTTTTAATTTGTGTAATTTTGAATTTAAAAAAATTAACGTTCATCTCTATTTACTTCATGAATACGAGCGTAGGCCTATACTGCCAGGATTTGGCATACTGATACTTCATTATTCTTAGATACCAGATCAGCTGTTTTCAAGGCGAGGTCGATGTATTTATGCGATACTTTAGACCCATTTACTATCGAATTATCGTTGACATAGTCAGCGTTTCGATTTCAAAAAACAGCAATTAAAGTGCACTTGAACTTCAAATCTTGGGATGTTTTTGTAAATTGGATATCATTTTGAATTAGTTTGTGAAAACAGCGTCGCTGCGTTTTAGTTGAATTTAATTTTTCAAATTTTATAAAAAGCTGAAATGTTTAAATATTAGTGAAAACGTAATATTTCAGTTGTACCCATCTGACGCACGTATTTTTACTTTTCAGGTAAATTTTCTACTGTCCCAACTAGCAGCATTGATCCTGGGAATTGTATTAAGAATTTATCTCCACCCAAACAAAGTTTCTACACAAATACGTCATGCCTATTCGTGTTCTGCTGGGATCGGAATGCTGTATTTTTGCTTCGGCTAGTAAGTATCGCGTTTAATTTTATGGCATTGCATAATTTCTCACTTCCTTGGCATTTGGTTGCTCTGTTGCTCAAGGATTACAGAATTGGAAGGGAAGGGAAGAGGCTAAAAGAATGTCAGTCAGCGGACGGGTATGCGAGCTTTGAAAATGACAGTCTGTTATCTGATATACTGCACAGTTACATCAATTTTGCATATGTAAAAAACATTGAACATCTGGTGTTTATTACAAGTATATGAAAACTGCTTTTTGTTATGTGATGGGTTCACCTATCATTTTTTTTTTTAAAAAAAGCTTTTTATTAACTTACAAGGTCTGTCCACGTCTGCTTGGTTAATGCTTGTGAATTATTTTTCACCCAATTTCCGTTATCCAATCGACTTGAAATTTCGCACACTTTTGTGTGCAAACTTTGAAAGTAAAGTTATAAGTTGTAATATAGTTTAATTAAGTTATATTTAAGTAATAGAAAATACTCATGTTAATTGTAATATTACGTATTCCCTTATTTATATAATTTATTTCTGCAACTAAGTAATGTTATTATGTTCATAGAAATTATACGCTAATATACTTGCAATAAGCGCTTAACGCTTTTATTTTTAGTCATTAAAATAATTATTTTCTACTAGTCACATGTAGTCCTTCTAGTGCTTCTAAAATAAAACTGTATTTTAAGTTTTTGTCTTAGCCTGTCTTAGCCTAAAATCGAATATGCATTTTTATCTAATTATTTTATTTATAAAAGAATTGGGTGTTGTGTGATAAAATTAGCATAAATTAGCATGAGTGCTACTAAGCTTCCAGAATTGCAGGCATCTACTTTATCCACGTTTCTCCATAAAGCATGCAACAAAAGCAAGGATTTACCTACATGTACACAAACCTTGAACTAGGATATTTTTAGTTTTTCATGTCATCTGACAATTGCTAGATCTTTGAACTAGAAATTATCTAAGAAACGATGTGGACTATTAAATACCAAGGTTATCAGCTTTACAATTCATCATTCGATGATCTCATTGATTAAGCTCATTATTTTCGCGACAGTTTCATCTTTCTTTATGCCACTTTAATGAACTTATGGATTCGAGGTTTTGTTATTAGTTTTCTGTGAACCGTGGCTATCATTATGTCAGAATTAGCGCATATAATGTTTACATTTTGTAAATGTTACAATTGGGCGTTAGTAATCAAGTAGTTAACTTTTTATAATAAAAGTATTTGAATTTATAAGCTAAATTGTTGCGATGATAGTAAATTATATAGGATCTAAAGGGGTGCAATTGTGAATAGACGTTCAGTCTGCTTTCAATGGCTGTCAATATTAATTTGAATTAATAGATAATTCGCATTCATCCATATACATTTTTCCTCAACATTGGACATGAAAGTTTACCTAATAGAAAATTAATTCTTGTAGTTGGGTGACCAACGTATGTGTGAGAGGTCCATAGTCTTAAATCTTATTTTATGAATGTGTAATGAATAATGTTTTTAAATAGACCTTTATTAAACTTTAATAATAGGTGACAACACTCGCACATTTATGATTGATTTGGTGAAGCATGTGTGAACCATTTACATATATAAGCATCATCATCATCTTACTTATTACTATAAATAATACGTGCTGTTTCTTTCATAAATTTGTCTTGGACATGACATGTTTCCAAACTGTTTATATACATGCAGACGAAGAATAAAACACTTAAGTGATTTGACCTTTATGGCTGTTTATTTTGGGTTTGTAGCATAGGTATTCCTTGCTAATTAGCAAAGAATTTGCATTATTCAATAGGCCTATGCTTTACATTTTCCGCAATAGGTTTTGCAATTCTAAAACATCCTTATAATGCATTTTCATTTAAAGAATTAAATAGGAAGTTAAAATGTCAAGTTTGAGTTGTATCTTTGTCGTATGGAAGAAGCTGCATTTAAAATAATTACATATTGTCATTGATAAAAGAAATGCTAATCTTGGTCTATTCTTCTACCACAATTCTTTGTTAGTAAGGTGTCGAATTTTGTATTCGATTGTCATTCAAGACTAACCACAAAAGCATTTATTGTATTAGTGTGCAATTTTGGATTCCATTTATGACGAAATCTTTAAGATTAACCACAAAAGCATTTGTGTTAGTTTGAATATTCTTTATTTCTTCGACCAAGAAGGTAAGAAACGTATTTTGATTAGGTACATGTATTTATTCTCGTCATCATGTCATGAAACCTCAAGTAATGAGGCGAACTCGTCAACTCGTCGCCTCATTTTTGATTAGGCACGTGTGTAATAAAAATTATTGCATAAACATTAAATTTGTTTGTTGGTTTAATTAGCCAACTAATGAAGAGGGCTTTTGGAATTGTTGGAGTTAGTGTATCAAATATACATATTCTTCAATATATAAAGGTGTTTTTGGAAGTGTTACATTTCTTAAGTAAAGTTAAATTATTATTAAATTAATTGACGGGTCTCTGGTATGCCTTGAAAAAGGGCTAAACTGTTAATATACATCATTCAATATACGTAGAATTATATAAGTCTGCCACCAATAAGTTGAATTATGTAACTAGACAGTATGAGAAATAGAATGTGTCTCTAGATGATTAATATTACTTCGAACTTTTTTTCCTTTCTTGGGTCATTTCTGATACATAAATGCATTCTTATTTCAGTCACATCTTCCACGTCTTAATTCAGGCATTTACATGCTACACTATTCTGAGGACAGTGTCACCAAAATCTTTTCAAAGGTAATCATTGTTTGATATTTTCTTATACAAACAAGTACAAACATTTTCGGAGATTATTTCTGATTAAATAAGGTATTATTGCTACTAAACATACTAAATACCTGTTTTGACACAGTTTACACTATATTATTGAAAGTGTACTACAATTAAACTATATTGTGAGAAACACGGGGGGGAAAAACCAAAAGTATGATAACAAATACGGGCTACTGCCAAGATTAATGTCTTCGAGCTTTGATGGTCTTAAAATAGCTTTGCAACTTTAAAAAACGTTTCTTTTGACAATGAAGTTCCGCAGTTCATTGTTGACGATTTGGCAAAACGCTTTTACATTGAACAAAATATATAATATTAATTTAATTTTATACGCATCGAATCAGTATGGTTTAATATACATTAATGCATATTATTGCATGGTTTTTTGTGCAGATTTTCTACTGACCAGTTAATATTAGCACAAACAGTAGTGGTAGAGTCATGAAACTGCACACCATTCCAAAAAAATATTCGCACATTTTTGCGTCAAATACTTATTATAATTGTTAAATTTATTTTCCAGTGTCATTCACAAAGATGTTCATTATGTTTCTTATAATTTCAAGATGTTCCGTTTATTTATAAAAAATAAATTTGAAAAACGATATGGAACCCTAAAGAGGGTCTATCCTGCAATACAATCTTGCATTGTGGGTTGCATAACGTTTTTAATAAATAAACGGGACAATTTGTAATCATCAAAGATAACGGAAACCCGAGTAGACGACCTATAGTACTCTGGGGAAATTAAATTTAGCAATTATAATAAGTATTTGAAGCAATAATATTTTTGTTTTATCATGGTGGGCTTCCTTTTGCTTAAGCCTTAGAAAACCAGCCTGCTTAATTCGCAAATAATTTTTGATGTCTTGGCCATCGCTAATTGCTCTCTAAATATAACAAATACATGTGACCATGTCAAGTCATCTTGTTGAATTTAGGTATTACTCTTTTATTTTATAGGGTGATAATGCTGTTTGCTCTGTCATATTTATCTTCAATACATCTAATGCGTCAATTCTACAATTATGGCTCATATACGCTGGATATCACAGGGTAGGTTAAATTATTCTCATCACTATGAATGACATACATTTACACTTGAGTGCAAAAAATTCGACTCACCATCCTGAATCAGGAAAAAAATGTTTTTCTCAGCAACGAAATGTCCGA
>JAQIXS010002109.1:0-24692 GCA_034700785.1 Rossiulus vilnensis
CTCACTTCTTCGGAAATTGGCTGCCGTTTGCTGGGATCCATCTTTTTAGAATACTTTCTTTTTACGATTAGAAAACTTGTAATAGAGCGTATACACACTGGATGATCGTAGGAGTCGAATGAATTAGGAGAGCTTAAGCTCTGCTTATATTGGGAGTATGAAACAAAGGGGTTCCAAAGGTTGATAGTGGGGAAAATAACAGTGTTTGGCCATTGGTCAGTAGAGACCAAAAGGTTAAGACGTGTGCATTAGCTACTGTGAAGATTGGCCTTGTCACACGTATGATTCAGGACATGGGCACAAAGGCCATGGAAGTGGGGGTTATGGACTTTAAATGGTGGACAGTGTCATATGTCGGGAATTACCCTCTTGTTTCCCTTGCACCTAAATTGATGTTGTTGTAGTATTTCTGCATATTCTGTGGAGTCAAAAGTTCGTTTTCCATCCAATATACCCATGCTTAAAAAGCATCAACACGAAATTCATCACGATAGTGCGTGCGATATTATATGCATGTGCACATACATGTTAACGTTATAATTTTGATACTATTTTTTCTAGAAATGAGAGGAATTCTTTTTCGGGGCTGGAGACCCTATGCAGAGGCTGAAATAAGGTTATGTAACTGTACATACATCACAAAACTTTCTTCAACTGCAGGTACATTTTAATTTTTGCAAAATAATTCCCATGAATATAACACATTTATTTAACCAATATCAGACAGTTTATATTTAAATAAACAAATCAGCATCATAAGTTGTGAAATTGATGTAATGAATAAATTACATTTATAATATGATAAGCACGCATAATTTAGGGCTGTGAAGCATATAAATTTGGCCTATTGTAGTATAAACCTATATTCTGATTTAAAATTAAACATTTCGCAATTTTTTTATATCTTATATTAAAATACAAACTACCGATCAGAAATTCATTTCAATACCTGAAACGAGAGCCTATGAAATGTGCTCCATATAGGCCAACAAGCTCTATATACACGTATACAAATTTGGCCGCTAAATGTTTTGCTGTATTTATATTTAGTTAAATTGTTTACTTAACATTCTTTAAAAAATACAACTTAATACCGTTCATTAAAATACGTGTAATTTGCTTTATATTTCGAACTGCAATAAAAACTAAGAAATTTTGGGTGACACGAGAGCTTTATCGGTATTTCGAACATTCATATTTTCTTCCAGGAATATCGAAATTATTTTATTTTTGATAGAGAACATCAACGTATATTTAAAACAAGAAATAAACAGGTCTTATGTACATTATTTTGCATTGTGATAGCTATAGAAATCAACAAACCATTAGAAAATAATTCTAGGTTAGTTTATTCTACAGTATATCCAATGAACCAACAATTTGAGACTCCCGACATATTTCAGTTTTTAGTGACGGTTATATAGTCCGAAACGATTTATCGTGCCAAACGGCTTTCATTACAGATCTTGAAATGGATTTATGATCATTGCAGTTTATTTTATAGAAGATACAACAAATGGCCAAATTTTTACAATTATAAGTCTGATTAAAGGTTAATACGATACTATTGTAGGCGGACAGTAAGCTTAATTTACATGGCTCAAATGAACATTCGAGTTTTGTATATTATCAATATAATAGAAGTGCGTGTATAGAATAACGCACTTCGATGCGTGTTAAATGCATGTACGAACTTTGAACTCCAGAATGAGAAGAAATACTGTAACAACTTCGATTTACGGGCAAGGGGAACGAGAGGGTAATCCCCGACAATACACCAAAGTCCATCCAGCCTTCATATTTAGGCTACCTTTCGACTATGATTCACCTTAATCCCTGCACATATGACATGACTTCGTTCTGCATGTTTTAGTTGCCTGTTTCTGGTTGAAGTTTAAGCAGCAATATTTGAATGCAGCGCAAAAACTACTAACCAGAAATGCATTTCTAACAACTGAAATCTCCTGTAATTTTATGGGAATAAATTGAAAACTGATTAGAGGAAAACTTGAGTCAAAGCATGTTTAGCCCGAAATTTCTAGAGCGTTTTGTCGTCAGGTTGAACATGTTTAGTGTATTGGCTTTATAAACTCGAAATAAAAAATTATTTTTTCGGAAGTTATCAATTATGGTGTACTTTTTATCGACAAAAAACGACTCGTGTATTGTGCTTGTTTCAGGATATTTTTTAATTCTTGTCATAAATTTTCCAAGTATGAAGAACATTTTGAGTGAGATTTTGCTGGCAGATTTTTAGGTAGGCGGGATCAACGATTTAGGGTAATACGAAAAATTATAAACGCAATTTTGATCTCGCGCAAATAGAATCATTCCTTAAAGATGTGTAGGCTATGTGCGGACTCCATGTAAATACATGTATTTACGATTTAACAATTTAATGCAAGATGCCGTGAATCCTGCTGTGAAAATCTTAACCCTAAAGCAATGCACAAGTATCATGGCCCTCCCTTGGCTCCGTAAGAAATACGGAGTCCTTGCCTGTAGTTAGTTTCTTTTAGGGTGCATTCAATTGAACGTGGCGGCGGGTAACACGGCGGTGAACTCAATGTGGTAAGTTTACCCCAAAAAATTAATAATATGGCTTTTTTAATCAATAACACGTTAGTATTTCTTTAATTTAACAAAATCTAATTCACATAGTTTAGTTTTTCATAGACAATATTTATAATCGGCTCGCTTATATACCTCTCATCTATTTTATTCTAAGGCTTTGCTGAAATCACAGTTGCTCATGTGGAGGTAATCAGATTTTACTAAAGGACTTCCCAATCGCAATGATGGAGGCAATTTTATCCCTTCGCAAAGTTCTAAAAACCAAAGAAACTAGCATCGACAACGGCGTGTTTCGGATGCACTACAAAGCCTCCGTTTTGATACTAATCGTGTGCAGCATCCTGGTTAGCAGCCAGCAATTCTTCGGCAGTCCCATCGCTTGCTTACAAGACGATAAAATCCCAGAAGCTTGGCTGAATCAGTACTGCTGGACAGCAACCACGTTCATCTCACAGGCTGCTTTGGGCAAGAAGATCGGTGTGGAGGTGCCCTACCCAGGGGTGGACACTTTCATCCAGGGGAAAGAAAACCAGGCGTCCCACCACACTTACTACCAATGGGTGTACTTCGTTCTGTTTTTACAAGCAGCCATGTTCTACTTTCCCAGATATGTGTGGGCAGTGGTCGAAGGAGGCAAGATCGAGAAGCTTATCCAAGGTCTGGATTCCCCAGTCGAGAACGAAGAAAGCAAAAGAGTAAAAAAGCTGCTTATCCTTAGTTATTTTGTCAATCATTTGCACGGCCACGGCTTCTACGTGGCCGTTTTTCTGCTCTGCGAAGTCGCAAACTTTGTCAATGTGGTTGGCCAGATCTATTTCACGGACTGGTTCCTGGGAGGCCAGTTCCTGACCTACGGCCTGGATGTGGTGCGTTTTTCGGTGCACTACCCCGGGCACCATCACGATCCTGTGATCGCTGCTTTTCCGAAAATGACTAAATGCGGTTTCCGAAAGTATGGTCCGTCTGGGGATGTCCAGATCCACGACGCACTCTGCATTTTGCCAATCAATCTGGTCAATGAGAAAACCTATCTTTTTCTCTGGTTTTGGTTCACTTTGTTGGCCGCTTTGACAGGACTGTGTTTGGTGTTTCGCTTTTTCTTCGTCATCTGCCCTGCGTTTCGCTCCTTTTTGCTGAGAATGAGATTCTGTGTTATGCAGATGGGCTGCGCCGAAATCTTGACGAAAAATCTGAGTCTGGGGGATTGGTTCGTGCTTACGCTGTTGGGGAAAAACATGGACACGTTCATATTTACGGAATTTGTCGTTGATTTGATGACTAGGTTGGACAACAAACAACCGGTGAACTATGAAACAAGTGATATTGTTACGATGCACAAGGATTGTTTCTGTAAATGCAACGGAGAAGTCTAGTTTGGGAGAAAACATTGTCAAATGTTGCACGGTTTCAATTTGTTTGAAAGTTGCGTTGCCAGCACGATAGTTCTGCTCGTTTTAATTGTTATCTATGGTTTATTACAATGTATATGGATGATACATTCAAGGTTTTTTTCAAAGGTTTTTGGAAGACAATGTTATATTATACGAAATTACTAGCTTATTATTTTACGTTTGTTTGAATTATCCTTGTAATTCGCATGTAATTAATGAAATGATTATTGGATTAATTTTGCTTGATTTAGGGCTTAGCCAAAATAATGCCCACCATGCAAAAAAATACACATTTTTGTTTAAAAACTGCTTTTAAGGTGGTCGAGTTACAGTACTTTTCTTTTCAAATTTATTGAGTTTTCTTATTAATAAACGAGAGATCTTGAAATTATTAAACATGTGGATGACCTTAGTAGACAACCAATTCTACACTGGGAAAAATACATTTACAAACTAATAAGTATTTGAAGCAGAAATGTGTAACTTTTTTGCATGCTGGACATCTTTTTGGCGCTTTCTTTTACAAATCGCAGATAATGATTAAATGCAATTTGTCTTAAAAAATGCACCAAAAAAGGGTCAAGTGTTTAAAATTTTGCCGCTTTTCTTGAATAAAGTGCATGCTAGTTTTGCACATAAACTGTAAGCTTTTTAAAAAATTTGCCCCGAAATTAAAAGTTCAGTATTGGTATTGGATAGGGGATTTTCAATTATTATTATTATTATCATATATATATATATTGAATGTTTGATGATGGAATTTACTTAAATGCACCTGTTTCATCAATAATTTTGGTGAGAAATCAATTTGTTTGACATTTTCTATGCCTATAAATAAAAAAATCTTGTTTTAGACCTACAGTATAAATGAATGTACTAATTTTTTATATTTTCAGCATAGGGTGATTCATAAAGGATCTCTGGTATACAGGCATGTTATCAATATTTCAATCATTAACGCAATTCAAATAGCGAATTTAAATATCTTTGTTATTCTGCACGTTTCGTTGCTGGCCAGCCTGTGTGTCGTGTTGATGTTTGCCAGCTGCTGAACATTCTGGGTATGGCGTGCCATACACTTGAGCATTGATTCATTTTGAGAGGCTGATTGAGAGCAGAATTTGTGAAAGCCACGGAGTTTTCGCTACCGTTCAATGGATTATTTGGATCGCAGTCGTTGTAAAATCAAATTTATGTAGTGCCCGTGATTACGGTAGGCAGAAATTAGTTTTTATTGCCTCTGCGTTTTCTTATTGCTGATCCAGAAAGGATGGAATAGGCTGAGGAATTGGAATTTGCGCAATTGAAACCTCGTTTCCAAAACTGACAGCAAAGAAACACACGCTGTCGTTTTGACCCGACGCGAATCTTATATATAATTGCATTTTAAAGTGATTATGATATGGTTATCCGTTAACTGCATGAATTATTGAATGGGCTGGTAAACACATGGTAAAATTAAATGCATGGATCGATTTTGTGTTAAGCCTTTTTTCTGTGCTGCACTGTTGCTACTGCTGCGTATATTACCGAGTGCGACATAAAGAATATCGGTTGAACTTTGGTCCACGAAGGAAATTGTCACCAGGCTCAAAGGTCAAAGGACTTAAAGGTTGACCTCTTGTTGATCTATCTAGTCATTGCCACATGTGACATACTGTACATCTGTATAGACTTGGTTCAGGTGGTGAAAGTGTGAAAATCGCATGTATGAGTCTTTTGGGGTTTGTTTTCGGAATTATAACTAAATTACCGTAGATACAGTAAGTCTGTTGTGCCTATGCTTGTAATATTATTGCTGTATTTTGTTTATTCTATCTTGTGACTGGATGGAAAACAAAATATAAATGTCTGGAATAAATTTATTGCAAATGACATTTTAGCGAAATTTGAACCCAAAAGTGTGCGTGTGGAGGATTTGACTTCTTGCCAAGTCCTGCTGCCATTCCTTCGTCATCTCGTCTTGTTTATCCTGAATCTTGTTGAAGTATGTTGACTTCTAAATTGAGCAATATCCATATGAGTATGACTGTCGTTACATAGAGCACAAATAGCATTTGACGCATGGAAATTACTGTAAGCACTGGCGATTGTACAGTAGCTTTTGTGCCAACTGATAACTTTCCATATTGATATTCTGCTCTGTTGCATCGCTTTACAAATAGTATATTATCCTAGGTCATGGGGGAGTTGAAACCAATTTTATTTACATGTATCTGTAGTTGATTTTGCTATTCAACTGGCAAATTTGCTGTGGTATAGATCGATTCGTAAACTAAACCTTGTAGCGTGGATCTTTTTTTATAAAAAAAAATATTGGGTGGCTTTTATTTGGTATTTTTCAGACTTGTTCAACATGCTATAAAAAAAAACTGGTTTCAGCAGCGTCAGAGGAAATTTCACTTGGAATATTCCATAATCTTCAGTAATGCACTGCATAGGGTGGGGAATAGTAGAACTAGTAACTTAAGTAATTTTCAATTTTAATAGATGAAAGTATTACAGGTGTGTTAATTAACTTAGAAGCATAGGAATGATTGCGCGTGAACATTATATGGACAATCCTTGCTGCGTGACACAGCAATTTGATAAACCGTTCAAAGTCCTCTTTTTAACTTTCTTGGCAAGGTTAAACATGTTTGCTCGAGTGTTTCTGTTCTTGTGTAACTTGTGGAGTGCGCGGATTGCAAAACAGTTGACTTTTGCGAATTTCAACGTCATTGCTTCCAAAGCTTAGCTTTCTTTTCTTTCTTCTTCAACCTATTATGCAGACATGGAGAATGGAGAGTTGATATCCCAAGAGGATAAGGTCACGGTAGTGGTTACAGGTACAGTACATATTCCACGTGAATTTTGACCCGTTTTTGGCAAGCTCTTCATGCTTGATTCTTGCTGTTGAAGGCTTTGGACCATTCAGTGTTCATGAATGCAATCCTAGCTGGGAAGCTGCTCAGCGCTTGCAGCGAATGGGCATCCGAAAGGATGTCAACTTGATCATCAAACATATCCCAGTGGAGTACAATTTTGTTGAAACTGAAATACAAAGGTTATGGGATGAACATAAACCTGAGGTAAGATTGAGCTTTTTTCAGAACATAAATTATTTGCACGAAAAAAAGTCATTATAAAAACTAGAAATTTATTTACTGTTCTTGTTCAATGCATTTAAAACATGCATGTCTGAACATGCTAGGCAAATCTTTTTTTGTGGTTATACATGTAGACAGGCACATCTAGGCAAGAATTCTTAGATTGGTGCGCAGCGTGATGGCACGTTATAATGGCCTACATGTACAAAATAATAACGAAATCAATTTAATATGATATTTATTCACGCAAGGGTCCCCAACAATTTTTGAGAAAAAAAGCAAATTATTTAATTTTTAAATAGATGGCAGGCGTAAGAAGAAAACAGTTCATGGAAATACTATCGTTTTGACGTTTTTTATTATTGCTAACTCTTCGTCATATCACAGGTATTAAATATCAGTGCAATGTCTTAGAAAGGAAACTTTTCTGCCAGAATCTATCAAAAAGTCAATTGAAGAGATAGTTGTATACGATGCTATGAAGTATGTGTATTAATGGCAATATTGACATTAAAAAAGGGTCCCTAACAACTTGGATAGTAGGAATACATGAATTTAATTTTTAAATTTATAGCAGGATGAAGAAAACGATTCTCGAAATTCTTGAAGGCGCACTGTATGCAATACTTGTAGAAAAACAAAATCACACCACCTTGAAGATAATGGTTATGAATTTATAATTCTTCTTATAGCTGGTCGTGCACTGTGGGGTTTCTGGAGTCGCGAGGCAGCTAACCCTCGAACAAGTAGCTCACAATGTGGGTTACATGTCTAAGGATATAAAAGGAATGCTGCCTCAAAACAATCGCTGCAAATGTGACGGCCCAGAAACCATCACGTCTGGAATCGACATGAAAAGAGTATGCGAAGCCGTCAATTCATCGACGTGTTGCGTTAAAACTACCGTGTCGGAGGATGCAGGAAGGTAATTTATACAGCCCTCGTGGCTGTTCCTTTCAAGTACATTCTACTAAATTGATTTTTAAAACTCATGGTTTGAGCAAATTGAAATTTTTTGTTTTAGGTATTTGTGCGACTTTATATACTTTTCTTCATTAAGCATCAACCATGGAAGAACAGCTTTTATCCACGTTCCTCCGTTAAACAAGCCTTACTCCATAGACCAATTATCCGAAGCCATCAAAATAGCGATACTCTCCATGCTCGACCAAATCAAGGAAGAAGGTCAAGTCTGTCAAGCAAGATTGGCAAGTTAACATCTTGACCATTGATAGAAAAATAATTTAAGTTAAATAATTTCATATTCAGTGTATTTGCAATTTAATGCTCATCATATCAGGTTATCTTAGAATACATTGTGTTATGTTGATATCTAAACTGTAATTAGGTGTTCTATTATTTTACCTTTTATTATGCTTGAGCTGTGTTTACAGTAACAAACAATTACTGTCGTGTGGACTTCAAGCTAATGATGTCCAGTTTTCAAATTTGTCGAGTTAAGAAGCTAGCTGTTAGTAACTTTTGCAATGATTCTTTTATTTATTCTCCCATTATTCTTCATGTTTCTTTTATGTTTCCCCATTTTTTATGAATGGAAGGAGTATCAGGGTCTTCATATAATAGTAAAAAATATTTGAGAGATAAATACAAAATATTTGCAACTACCTTATGTGTAGTGATATCTTGGTTGTTTGCTGTTGAACCTTGTCACCCTTTTTTAAACATGTGGCAATTGTTTAACTTGGGATTGATTAAATTTTTATTACTGTTCAATCCGTTTCGATTTAGGTCAGGGCCAATTTGTTCAATTGAGAATATTCGCCAGGCTTATTCTCTATCGAACTGATCATTATTCAGTCATTTCATCTTATTCATCATCAACGATGTAATCTGCATTTTGCCTAGGTTTTAAGCAGTTTTATATTTTCCATTATATTTTAAGAAAGTTATTATAGCAATATTATGAAACGGGACACAGAATTAATAAATACCATTAAAGGGAAAATGTTAACTACTTAAATCGAATATTCATATAAAAAATTACTGACGTAAGAATTTGTGCTACTGATATATATATATGTCATTAAAATTGGAGAAAATATTCTTTTAGAAGGCTTTGTTGCTATGTACAATCACTACTTGCTTTCGTTTTGAAGATACCTTTAAGAGAAATTATCTGTCTGATTTGTTTTATATAATGTAACTCATTTGAAAGATTGCCTGCATCACATAATGAATAACTACATCGTTGTTATTATTCTCCAATTTCCATATCATGTATAATTGGAGACCTCGATTTGAAAAACACGAAAATAAGATGTTGTTGATTGTATCACATATGGTCAAATAAACATAAAATCATTACTAAATGTGGATGTACCATAGAATATACCCAGACAAGGTATGAATAAATACAATCGTATGTGGAGATATGGCATTAATTGGCATTGTTAGTGTTTTGCTTTTTAAAAAGTATCAATTATAAAGTACTGTAACCAAAATTCATCTACATTATTAATGATGTGATACCTAAAAAGTAATTCAGCGATATGTTTGCTAGAGCTCTTTAATGTTTTAAGATGTCGATTAAAAGTCCCAATTGAGAAATTTTACATAAATTGAAGGTTTAATGCATTGCATAAATTGTGCAGTCATTCAAACTTCTTTTAAAGGCGACGTAAACAATTCATTAAGTAATATCATGAATCAGACGACTCGTTGTTGACAGCTCCATTTTCATCTAGTGCTCAGAACCTTTTAATAATAACAAATTAACTGCCTCTTATGTGTCAAATGGCAAAATGCGCTAGTTTCCAAGCACAAGGACACGTTAAGTTCATTGCATAAGAATATAAAACCGTCGTATAAATGTAGAATAAAACTGTATTAATGCTAAGCTGGGCCGATAGACATGGCAAATTGGACTAAGTTAGCTTTCATATTTTTTGGTGTTCTTGGAACATGCATTTCCCAAGTTATGGAAATAAAATATTCTACTTGTATGAAAGACAAAAATGTGAACGATACTCAAACATTGCCATATAAAATCATGAGAAAAATTAAGTCACATTTACGGTGTGTCCACATCTGTCAAGCCTTGCCAGACTGTACATTTGCGCAATTCGAACCCAAAAGCAGGAGCTGCAGTTTGTATACTCTCACTGACACAGATTCTGCAATATTTGTCAATGCTTTTGGCACGTCTGTTTGCAGTTTATGTAGCAACCGAATGGTAAGCAACAAAGCTTGGCATTTTGAAAAATTGTTTTTTTTCTTCCTTATTCACCCCACTTTACAATTTAAATTATCTGTTATTTTTATTATTACTGTATTAGAATTGCACCGACAATCCATGTCCTACATCCGTTGCTGTTCCAAGTGGTTACCTTGTACAATATTGCACTTGTGAAATGAAAAACAACATCTGTTATGGTGAGTATACAAGTATATTGTTAAAATATGAGAATTTATGAAGCAACGTAATCTTCAACCATGCAATTCTTCCAAGGTCATTCTTCTTCCAATTAATTTACAGAAAGGCGTTATTAGAAATTAAATTTAGTGATTGAAATAATTTTTTTAAAAATGCTGGTCATGCAATACTAAAAGTAGTAAACTAGTCAAAACTACAAATATTTTACTTTTTTTACTGCAATTTGCGTAGTGTTGATTGCTTTCACATTTGAATTGTTTTTCAGCATTTGTTTCGGAAAGATCTCTGGAAACGGCTGCGGCAACAACCACGGCTGTCGAGCTCACAACATTGGAATCGGCAACTATAACTACTGCAGAGCCCATTACCGTGGAATCCACGAGTCCCACTGAACCAATAAGTACGACAGAATTCACAATAACCACCATGCAGCCATTTCAGAACACGCAAACTGAATGGCTGATGACGGCCAAAACAATATGTCAGAATTCTTTAAAGGACGTAATTTTTACAGCCACTGAAGCGAGATTTAATGAGATTGTCTCTGCTATCCAGCATTGCAATACATCTATTTACAGCGCTTGTGCTACATCGTGTTACTGGATAAACCTTACTAAACCCGATTTCTCGAGCACGGTAGATGGCTGGAAAATTAACGGAACGGTTCCTTTAAAAAAATCGGATTATCAAAACTGGGCACCTAAGTTAAATTCGGTCAATTTAATGGGCGAATTGCACGTGTACTTGGATCCCAGTCAAGGGTTCCAATGGAATTACTTTGGCGTAGGTGTGGATAAATGCATGGTTATGTGTGATTCTCGTGATTTTAATGCATAAATTGCACTCAGTGGACCGTTTAAACTGGTCGTATTTGAAATTCCAGTAAATATCTAGTCAAAATTTAGTAAAGAATGTTATTTGCATATAAGAATTAGATTTCAACAACAAAAAATGCATGACACCTGTTAGTTTTCCTTTCAAATTTCGCGCCTAAATAAATCTGAATAAATTATGTGGACAATTCAAAGGAAAAACGGCTGGCTCTGTTTAGCGTAAACATTCATCTATTAGGCGTTTTATTGAATTTTTTTTTCGAAATTAGCTTTTAAATAACGCTGCCAAGTTGTATGTTTAAGATTTTATTTCAAACAAAGCTATCATGAGGGACACTCCAAAAAGAACGTCCTGGAATTTGCCTGATTTTCAGACTCATTTCCCTATGTCCGCCACGGTCTAGTTTTTTATTATTCACTCCCCCCAAATTACATAAGATTAATTTAGATTTATGTATAAGCATCGGGACGACGCTTATACATAATTTGCCCTGCTTATCACTTTTTGTGCAGTTTTCAAGTAGTTATTTCCAAAACTCCACCTCTGGGCATTCTTTATGGATGACCCCTAGGTAGAAAACGTGGATTCAAACTAGTGGCGCCCATTGCGGTCGTTTCGATTCGTTTTCAAACTCACCCTTGGCCATAAAAATTCGTGCGAAGGAACTGAAGAGCGTGGTCCTGTGTGGGAGTGGGAGCCTGGATTAGTTTTCTTGATTATGAATGACGCGCCGTCATGATAAGTAATGGGAGATATGTTATTGTGTCATCGCTATTGATTATTTGTGATAGTTTCTCGATGACGTGGTAGCACCTGAATCTAACATTCCCTTTTTCAAATGCAAAGCCGGTAAGTGCACACGTACACAGGTGATATGCACCAACCTGCAGGAGTTCGGAACATTCCAAATGCACGGTAAGACATATGAATTATACTATTGCAACTTCATCTCTGACATACAATTTAGAAAAATCGAATACATTGTAGTTGCTGCAGTTATAGTTGGGCGTGGTATGCTGTAGACCTACCCTCTAGTGTCAAGCCCTCAGGCCATGCAGATATTCAAATGCATTAAGCTTTGACATGCCAATTCCCTGTAATTAATCACTTTGAAACATGTTCGCTCACATTTCACGTTGGATGCATGTAGTGCCTGTGGAGCCATACTTCACAGGCTAGCAATGAGTGAGTCTTTGGCACAGTCGTGATACACCGTACATGCACGTTAAAAAATTTAATTTCTGTGATTCTGACCTCAATATCAACCTCAATGTGTTCTGCTGTTTATCTGCTACACTGACACTAAATACATGCAGTATGTTCAGCATTCATCAGATGTGAGGTCATATCGTAGTCTGAAAGGTTTTCTACATGGAATATGAAGCTCACTGTGGTCATGACTTACCGCTGTAGGACCCTGTACATGTATATTCATGTCATATAGCCCTATCATACATGTATATATTTTGTGGATCACGACTTCATGGAAGGTTTTGCGTCTGACTGATAGTGAAAAGAAATGGAATCTATGATTGCACCCCTCCCCACAATCATCTAGGCAAATACTCTGGAAGAAGCAATTAAAAAATTGGTTTTATGCACAGTACATGTACATGTATGTTTTTGAAAAATTAAATGTTTATTGGTGAATTGGACAATACTTTCGAATGTGTTGGATTGAAAAATCGGATCACTGAAATGTGCGCTTTGATAAGTCAAGTCTTTGCAGAATGTTCAGATCGAGCAATAATTTCCACTTTAAAGATGCATGGCCATGCAAAAACAGAAATTACAGAATCCTATACAAGTCAGAAGAAAGGTTTAGGATAATTTGCGTTTTGCAATATATTAAATAAATTTCTTAGAGAAGTTAATAGTCTTAGTTGTAGATATCATGCAGAACGTTTTTAATTTACATTATAGCTACTTTAACAATTTATGACATTACAAAATTTATTGGAATAAACAACCTTGAGCTCAGCAAAGAATTGTTTTTCTTAGCAAAGATTACTTTTTATCTTTTAAGGGGTCACAAAATGAAATAACTCAGGTGATTCAATTGAACGCGGCCAAGAAAATGTGTCGTCGTAATTTGTCAACGATTCTGAAGTTCGTCTTTTTTGGATCCACGTTTGTACTTTTGCTTGTGCTTTTTGGCAAGCTACTGGATTCGAACGAAATATCTTCTGTCCAACAGCGATATGTAAATTCAAAAAAAGGACTGTCAGTATCAGAGAATTCTGTGAATGTTCGTGTAAGTATTTTTGATCCTGTCAGTTTATACAGTAGGCTATATCAGGGGAAGTGTAAAGCAGCAGAATGTATAGTATAATAGCCTAGTATGTTTTTTTTTATCCAGGGCATTTAGAAAATCTCTTTAGTTTAGCTTATTTGATTAACGGTTTCCATAGAAAACTCAAATGTTTTAATGGTCGTCGACTTGCACTGATTAATTGATCTATCTTAAATTGTATGAACCTTCCTGTTACTGCCTTGTCAAGAAGAGTAGGCGTAGGCCTACATTGCATTTGTGTTCAAAATTTTAATCGATGGTTGCTCTTACTGCAATATAAACCAAACAAATGTAATGGCTTGCCCTCACGCTATTTTTATTTTAACCTGTATTTTCCCGATAAATAAATCGTATGTTTGGATACTTTCCTATATAGTGAGTTATTAAGGCAATTATTTGTCACGAGCATTTCCGTCATCCTATTACGCAATGATATATGGTAAATTTGCCAGATCCTTTATTTATTGAAATGGACAACTAAAATTGGCACTCTCAATTTAATTTTTCTTAATAAAAAATGCATGTTTACCCAACAGTGAATCCGTAGAATATGAAATTTGCAATAGCACTGTATTGAGCCCTATCCAAAATGAAGCCCACCATGCAATAGTCTACTACCACATTTTTGCTTCAAATAATTGTAATAATTGCTAATTTATTTTTTCTCAATGTAGAATTGGTCGTTCACTAGGATCTGCGTTATTTTTTATAATTTGAAAGTGTTCAGTTTTGTTAATGAAGTTAAAAAAACCACCTGTTTCCAGAGGTCGCATAACGGTTTTCTTTTTTTTTTTGTAAATAAAAAGGACATTTTCAACTTTTAAAAAAAGTAACGCGGAACCTAGTGGATCACATGCAAAAAAATAGCAATTATAACCAGTATTTTTTAAAAAAATGTGAGTGCAATTTATTTGCATGGTACACATGCATCCTTTTAGCTCAGCCTTGTTCACCGCAATAATTGCGCAGCAATTTAAAATTTATTACTGTCATTAAAATAAATGCAAAAGTAAGCCAGTACTTTTAACGAAATGTAACCTTTATTGCACTTTTAAATGACGTCATTACTGTATAAAAACAAGTGCAGATAAATAATAGCCATGATCGATGTTGAGACGTTTCCAATTGTTCCAGAAACCCTTCAAATCGCCTCGGACATTAAATAAAAAGGATTGGCATAACTATGCGCAAATTGCTCAAGATGCGAATAGAACAGGTATGTTCAATGCTTTAATACAAGAAAAATATAATGAAAAAACAAGGATTGTTTTTGTGTTTAACGTTGTATGACAGTTTGAAAGCACATTGGTTTCCAGAATCTTAAGATAATTACTATGTCAGTGAAAAGTTTAGCAAATATTGATAAAACAACGTAAGCTACATGTACTACAGTGCGTGTAGCATGATTTTTGTTGCATTCAGAAGAATTAAAGTTCAAATTGATCTATGATTTAGTACAATTTACAAACGTTCTTCGGCATGTTTCTCGAATTTTCGTTTTTTCAACATCTATTTGCAATTGCAGTGAATTTCTATTCTGTCTATAACGTATAATTTTATTATTTGCATTCGTGTCCCTTTCATACTTGACGACTATCTGAGAGGATTAGGCAAAAGGTGTACAAATTATAAAATGAATAGCAAACAAATAAATTACACTGGCTATATACTTCTGATATGAAGGTCAAAATGTTTTGGCCTTTCCAAGAACTCTTTTACGAAAAAAAAAATATACATCTTCCAATATAAGGAGTCTGTATGTGTGATCTTATATTTAAAGACTCAGTTTATTTGCTTGTACATTTTTTGCTATTGATATAATTAATCATTCGCCATTGCCGAAACTTACTTCAGATAAATTAACGAATAAGCGGAATTTCTGATCTTTTAGGACCTGGAGAGCATGGCCAAGCACTCATATTATCCTCCGAAGATGAAGCTAAGAAGGATCCTCTGTATAAAGTGAATGGTTTCAATGCATTTGCCAGCGATAAAATCTCTCTGTATCGATCCTTGCCAGACATTCGCCATAAAGGGTGAGGTTTTTATTTTTTTTGTGGAAAAGATATTAAATTAAGAAGATCAGACTATTACATTTAAATGGTCGCATACATTTCGTTTCAGTTGTCGTGAGAAATTGTATCTCGAAGACTTGCCCACTGCCAGTGTCGTTGTCCCGTTTCACAATGAACATTTTTCCACTCTGTTACGTACCGCTGTAAGCGTTTTAATAAGATCACCAGAACATTTAATAAAGGAAGTCATTCTGGTGGATGACTGCAGTACAAAGGGTATTTTTTTAATAGAAAACTAAACTTGTGACATATGGAAGGATTGGTATATGATATACTATTTGAATGTTATTTCTTTTGCTTTTAGAACACACAAAAGAGCCACTGGATAATTATTTAAAAGAGCATCTCCCTAAAGTGAAAGTAATCCACTCTCCGGAACGAGTGGGTTTAATCCGAGCCAGGTTATTAGGGGCTAAGGAAGCAACGGGTGACGTGATTATCTTTTTGGACTCTCATAGCGAAGCTAACGTTAATTGGCTGCCTCCACTATTAGGTATGTGATATTCACTGCAACTATGCAGACAATTGCAAACGAGCAACAACAAAGCAAGTTGTTACTGATTACTTTTTCATTGCATTTAAAGAGCCGATTGCTTTGGATATGAAGACTGCTGTTTGCCCTTTCATCGATGTTATTGACTATGAGACATTCGCTTATCGTGCTCAGGATGAAGGTGCTAGAGGTGCCTTTGATTGGGAATTTTTCTACAAAAGACTACCGTTGCTTCCAGAGGACCTCGAACATCCTACAGAACCATTCAAGTACTTGCACATTCTCTGAATCTTTTCGTCTGAATCTAGACGTTTGGGCCAGAAATCAGTTATAAGCCTTTTTCTGCATCTATTACATTATATTGGTGTTTTAGCATGCTCTGCTCTTCATCTGTAGGAGCCCCGTAATGGCAGGAGGGCTGTTTGCCATAGGTAGAGAATTCTTTTGGGATCTCGGTGGTTATGACGAAGGATTGGACATTTGGGGAGGAGAGCAGTACGAATTATCATTCAAGGTAGGACGCTGATAACTTCATAATTTTGAATTTTGCAATGAAATGTTGCATTCTACAGCTACATTCATTTTAGATATGGCAATGTGGTGGACAGATGGTGGATGCTCCCTGTTCCAGAGTCGGACATATTTATCGTAAATTCGCACCATTCCCAAACCCCGGAGTTGGCGATTTTGTAGGAAGAGTAAGGGAACAATTAACTGTGCACCTTTGCAGTTTTGGGGAATTATTTTATGGTATATATTATACGATACGTTGTGGATTTAGAATTACAGGCGTGTTGCTGAAGTTTGGATGGATGAATATGCAGAGTATCTTTACAAGCGCCGGCCACACTATCGGGATATTGATCCCGGGGACCTTAGTAAACAGAGGGCCATACGCGAGAAACTCAGCTGCAAACCTTTCAGCTGGTTCATGAAGAATGTTGCCTTTGATTTGCCAAAACATTATCCACCCGTTGAACCTCCTCCTTATGCTGAAGGCGAGGTAAACTTACTTTATCATACATGTATAATTATTATTTTTAAGTCCAAACTTTGAAATCTTGTCAAACACAAACGTTATTATCCTTGACACAACGGTGAACATGATAAATGCTAATCCTCACATTTTTGTAACAACTAAAAATGCCATATTATCTCTGATGTTTAATTAGATAAGAAATGCCCATAGTAATCTCTGCGTGGATACCAAATTTAAAGGGGAAAATCAAAGGTTCGGGCTGGATTCATGCATAAAGGATAATGGTCAACAGGATGGGGAACAGGTACGAATCTTTTCTAGAACGTTGAACAGACAATTTCTTTTGTAAAAAAGGATCTCATGCGCATTGAAAATGAATACAATTTAATCCCTTTTTCACAGCAACTTGTTCTGACTTGGCATAAGGACATCAGGCCAAATAAGCGAAATGTATGCTTTGATGTATCTTCCAGTGATGCAAAAGCGCCAGTTGTCCTTTGGAATTGTCATGGACAACAGGGAAATCAGCTCTGGCGATATGACAAGGTAAGGCAAAATTGTGTAATTATCATTGCACTTATGTTCACAATGTTTGTTATAGTTGCCTACTTAAGGTATATTTGCAATGCTGCATGAAACTAATGTGAAAATTTGAAAAAATGAAGGAAACTAAAGTTGGAAAACTTAAATTTATTTAAATTTTTTTTCACGTTTTATGCCCAAAACGTTTACTGAAGTTTGAAACCCCTTTTCAAAATCACATTTTAGCACGTTTTTTCCAAACCGTCTGAATTTGCAAAAATATGGTACATTGTGTTATTTATTTATTTGTTTAGGAGAAGAAATGGCTCATCGCTGGAAATAATATGAAATGTTTAGATTGTGATGCCGAGAGAAAAGAACTTTTTGTGAGCGATTGCAATGACCAAAAGTTATCGCAACAGTGGGCTTTTGAGACTGTGGATGATGCCCGGTTAGCTAATTGGAATTCTGCGGATATTTAACCTCTGCAGATCTAGTCATAATTTCAATTTACTAAAGACATCGGTTAGTTTTGCACATGGTCTTAGTATATGATGTAATTAATCTGCCTGTGATAAATCATAATTCCAGTGCTGGTGCAGCTTTCAGTGTGCCTTGGAAAATATCTGCAATATTATTTGGTGAATGCATGCAATAAATGAGTTAATGCAATGTTTATTTGTAATTCTATATTCAGTGCATCCAGTTTTAATTTTTAAAAATATTTACAGGAATTCTTACAAAAATGCAAATTCGAAAATAATTAAAATACTGTTGCATTCATAATGTAGTGTTTGAAAATGTTTGCTGCAAACACAGATTGACGTTTCAATTCCGATTACGTTTATACATGGCGCGCCATACCTTAGGTTAGTACGTCTGCTTCGTGTTGCTTTGGAAACTGTAAACAAAATTTGTCCATGCGGGCTCCTGATTTTCGGATTTGTTGAACGCCCAAAGTTGTGAATTATGGCAAGTGATTGTAACAATTTTTCAGTTCTCCACGATATTGTGTTAATGATGCCCATCAGGATTGTGCTGATTTGTAAATTTTTTCGCCAGCCTCCTAAAAAGGAAAAAGATAAAAAGGCACCGAGTGGTAAAAAACCCGGAAAGGAGAAAGCATCTGTTATTATCGATGGTTTACCCATCGCTGCAATGACCAGAGAACAGGTATGTATTCTAGTGGGAAAGATAACATCCCTAGGCTGCGTCTGCCCTACAGTACGTGCAGTATAAAACTCAAAAGCAATACTCAGTGCTAAATTCAGTTATAATGTACGATTTTTCCAAAGCATTTGATTTGGTCCACATTCGAATCATAGTAAGACTATATTATAATCTGGATCTGAATTGTGGCCTAGTGTTTCATTGGTGCACGGCGCCAAACTATTAATTTTAAACTGTTATGTTGAATATCTATTGTGATGATCGTTTGTAATGAATTAAAACATTTGGTAGCGTAATAGATTGTTTTTTTTTTTTTGTTTTTTAAAAAAAACGTTTTACCACAGGTGGAAGGCCATGTTATTCGACTGAGGGATGAGTTAAACAAGGAAAGAGAGGAACGCAACTTTTTCCAACTGGAACGTGATAAGTTGCAGACTTTTTGGGAAGTTTCAAAACAGCAGTTGGAAGAAAAGAAATCTGAATTGCGAAATCGAGATCGTGATCTCGAAGAAGCTGAGGAGAAAAATTTTGCTGAAATTAAGGTAGTAATTGCTGAAATTAAAATTGAATTGCGAATAACACCTGCAGTATTAGTTTGAAACAAAATAAATTATATAACCTGCAGTTATATAATATTGTGTTACCAGAAATTTTCATAACTTCATTTGCAATATGAAAACCACCATGGAAACTATTTTTTGCAAATATGTGCAGCATAAAGATTAGTATTACAACCTAATAATAAATTGAGATAATTTTATTTTCGTCATTGAGAAATATTTCTCAACCTATGTAAAAGCAGAGTTCATAAATGTATTCTTTGTGGTTGTCTGCTTTATTATAGGTATTTAAGCAAAATATCCAGTACCACTTGCATGACCATCAGAGCAAATTATCAGCTGCTAAAATTGATAATTTAGCTGCCTTAAAATCGGCGCAAGATGATCACCAACGAAATGAAACTGCTCTTTTGGAGGAAAAACGAAACATAAAGAAAGCTTTGCGGGATCAGGATAAAATGCATCAAAATCTTCTTCAAGCTTTACGATTGGTATGACTATTATAAGTACTCAAGGAAATTTTAAAGAATTGTCAGATGTGCTGAAAAACATTTTTTTCTTTCAGAAAAATAGTGAGGATTTAGCCAACATGAAGTTGGAATTTCAGAGAAAAGTTGCAGAAATTGAAGGCACTTACGAAAGCAAAATGAAGGCAATTAGGTGTGAGCTGGAGCAACGCCGCAAACTTGAATTGCAGGAATTAGATGAACGAAAGAATCATCAAATCAGCACACTGATTAAGAATCACGATAAAGCTTTTGTGGATATCAAAAATTATTATAACGATATAACGGTCAATAATTTAGCACTCATCACCACATTAAAAGTGAGTATATATATCCTAACCTTAAGTTAATTGTATGTATCAATCTATTGTCATCTTTAGTTATTTTAAATAGTAGAAACGTAGCTTACAAAGTGCAGACCTTCATATTAACAAGGTTAACATTTTTTTTAAAAAATTTGTGCACTGCTTCTATTTGATGAAACTACGATGGGCTGAAGGAACAAATTTCATCGATGAAAACAAAAGAAGATAGACTAGAGAAACAATTGTCTGATGTTATTGCAGAAAACAAGAAACTTTCAGCACCTCTTGAGAAAGCTCAAATACAAGTTGCAGAATTAACCAAACAAATGACAAAATACGATCGTGATAAAGTAATTTTAGCAGTAAGTTTGAAGGGCAAATGTCGACAATTATTTATGCTTGCATTCGTGGGTATTTTATAGGTTTACTGTAATCTTATTGTGTTCACAGAGCACTAAAGCAAGACTGAAACATTCAATGCAAGAAATTAAAGATATAAAATGGGAACAAGAAGTGCTAGAGCAAAAGTTCAAACAAGTAAGCTTGTGTGATAGTTTTTGATAGTTTTGATACCAAAAACTGTTGATTTTATCGTAATTTTCTACAGCTGCAGGCTGAGCGTGATGAATTGCATAGCAAGTTTGTGTCAGCTATTGAAGAAGTTCAACAGAAAAGCACATTAAAAACGGTACTGCTTGAGAAAAAACTGCAAACTTTGGAAGAAATTGTGGAAAGGAAAGATGACAAATTATTTGATGTAAGAACTCCAATCAGTCTGCAACCTGCAACTTCCTCGGGTACTTCCAAGTCAAAGCAAGTCAATTAATTTCAGTCTATTGGCATAATAAGCATATATTAATAGATAAAGAAAAAAAACAAATGAAATATTTGGTTGGGAATTATACTGATCATAAATAATCCAAAATTCAAATTTGAAAGGTATGTTCAGGCTGTTGTCTGCTCTTTTAATTATTTATTTTGATAAAACAAAAATATATAAATTCAGATCTCTTGAAATGTTATACATTTTTTAAGTTTCTGTAATTTATTTTCGTCCATTTTAATTTTATATTTAAATAAACAGAACCTCCGTATATTGAGTTTGATTTTGTAGTATATTATGTATAATAAAGTTTAATTTGTGTAACTTTCCTATGAATGCGCTTTTGTATCAAATTGATTATAGTATGATTTGTATATGTAAGATGTATAGTATTGTGCACTGTTGACATTTTAAGACACCTTTGTACTGTAATAAGACTAGAAAAATTAAGTGTTCCAACTTCTGTGTAAAATTTTCGATTCTATTCGGTTATAGTAAGCAATTATTCCCAATTTACTTTTATTGTTTGAAATTAACATTGTTTTTCCCTATAGACTCTTAAAAATGTATACATGTTAGAATGACTCGTCAGTTCTTCCGGTTCAAGTTTAGGCATGTTGTTTGGATTTTTTTTGTCTAAATAGTTTTTGAATAATACGCAAAATTGCGCCAAAATGTTTTTCTTCTCACTGTGCTTTCGGAGTTTTTCGCTACTGCGCTTCTACTTTTAGCCTGCCTGCTAGAGGGAGTCTTGATCTATGGAACTGCGGTAGCCCATTTCTGTTTATGAAGATGCTGCTGGAAAAACAATGATTCTTCAAAACTTAAATGCTTTAGCAGGGATGAATGCAAGATGTCTTCCTTTAAGATACTCGAAGTTGTTGCCGTTATCAATTTACCTTCGCTGTGCTTCATCAAAACCTTTTACAGGCCTGCCCATTCGGCTTCTGGAGAGGCCGGTGACTTCCACAGGTCCTATACACGACTGCTCCAAACGACAGCTTTCAACTCCGCAAAGAGATCACGAATCAAAGCAAACTACGCTCTCTGAAATCAAAGCCACTGCTGGCCAATTGACAATAGGAGAAAAGGGTATGAGAAAACCGTATACGGGAACATGAGTCTGTGCTCATTACACTGAAAGCACTGAATCCTTGCGTGTAGCAAGTGTGAACTATGTTTTTATTTTATTTTTTCAGTAAAACAAACGACAAAAGATGCTTACTACATGAGCATCATTATAGCAGGAGTTGCAGTGACTGGTATTTAAATTATTATATAACGAAATATTTAGTCATAGGGGTAAAGATAAATTGGCATCTTCAGTCGCAAATTTGTAAAAAAACTCATTCAAGATCATGATTCATGAACGACTTACATCAGTTTCGTTTATCCAAACTTCTTTCAATTGCAGATTTCAGTCATTTACTCATTGTTTAAGAATCTTAATTGCACAGTTCGCATGTAAAAATACTTTTTATTTACAGGATACATGTTTTTCACCATCTTCAGAGAACTATTTTCCAAACAAAGTCCAAATGGGGTATATACTGATGCCTTCAAACTATGCAAAGAAAATCGTAAAGTAAGTTGAGGTTTTTTATTTTATTTATTTATATTTGAAGTAATTTTAAGTAAAATATAACGCCTTCCAGAATACATAAGAAATATTGGACAATTTTTTAAATATTTATACAGTGCATTGGTATGTTCTGATACCAAGACACTGACATTGAGTTTATTCAATAAAACGTATATGTTACATGTGCACTGGCGGTTGAAATTTACATTTATTTCTGTATGTGAAAATTCATATTTATCATTTGTATTGTTTTGCATCTAAAGATAATAGATATGATTGGAGAACCAATAAAAGGTCATGGCGAGACCACATCTCGTGGAAGGAGGCGTCACGTAAGGTAAAGATGCTGCTTCACTTCATATTTGCTTAGTGAGACGGTAGTGTTCAGGTGTCAAATCATTGGGCTTCATCCATTTTTAGTCATGTGGAATTTGAAAAAGATGGCATGAAATGCATGCGGATGAAATTTTACATAGAAGGTAGCCGGAGAAGAGGAACAGTTCATCTAGAAGTGCAACAGGTAATATAACTTTGGTTCACATATATAAGTTGTAATCATTTTTTTTTAAAATCTAAAAGGGGTTATTTTTATTATTTTATCAAATATTATAAATTTTTGTTGTTGCTAATCAATTGATCAAATACATTCTTTTACTTTCAGAAAGACAAACGTAAATATGAATACAGATACTTGTTTGTGGAGCTGGACGAATACCCTAGGGAAACCATAATTCTCGTAGATAACCGATGACAAATTTTGAAATTAGGTAAATAACCGTTGCCTTTTCATACTTTGAATTTTAAAATATGGTATACTTTGAAATTGCAATTGTTACACTAATGTTTTTGATTTAAATATGTGTAATGAATTTGTTGAAGTAAAGCAGAATTATGTAATGATGCTTGGTTTAATTATTGAAAATTACACAACGATTAAAATATAGTGGTCAGTAGTGCTCTCCCTCACATTAGGGCTCTCTAGGGCCAAATTGTTGCAATGAAAACACAGGATATCAGGACTTCCTGGAATCTTCATGATTTTGATACATCCCCCGTTCACCCTCAACGCCCGTCTATTACCAGCAGGGACGTTTTTTATGGATGACCCCTTACGTCTTTATGACCTAGGCAGTAGGTATCCTGGCCTTGGGTTTGACCTTGCTCTATTTCTGTTTGAGGAAATGATACCGCCGTTTGGTGTCGCTAGCTACTTCCTCTTTTCACCTGGTGATCTGTTGAGTTCGTTCAGTTTTGTAGCAATGGATTTCTCTAGCATTTTGCTGTTTTTATTTATAGTTTTGGAGTTCTATTATTTTCTTCGTGTATTTTTTTGCATAATATATATCAATCTGTTGATCAGACTAAAAGGCTTACGAAAACTTGACGAAGAAGGAGTAGTTTACGGTAAGTGCCGGTCGGCTATGGAATTGTGAATGAATGAATTGAAATGTATTGCAGCTTTAATACCGCCAGTAGAAAAATATTAATTTAAGCTTAGTCACAGTAATTTGAATACTTGTTATTGATTGTACCGTACATATACCCAGGTGTGATATACTTAAGCTAAGTTGCTCACGAGTCATCTTGCGATCATTTATATATTTTTTAGAATCATAGCCCTCTGGCAATATACTGTACATGTACGTCAAGCCACTTATAATGCAATTTATTGCTTGAGGGCTTTTAATAGATTGGTCATTAAGCCAGCCTTGCTATGAGCTGAAGGTAGTAGCCTAGCTGCTCAGGGTTTCACTAGAATTCGTATGTTGGATAATCGAATATTGCAGTGCATCATGTGCATGGCTTTGGGAACTACATCAGTGCCATGCTATGTCTGCACCACAGTAAAGGATGTCTTGCGCAGTAAAATTATGTAATGTGGGCGTATTTCGTCGATGGCAGCAAAATATACAGGAACATCGCGTCTAGAAGATAAATTTGGACGACGATGGGAAAGAGCCTCAAAGGGGTTGGGTGGAGTGGAGTCGTAAAGCTGACGTTGATGGACATAGGGCGTACTACTGTGCAAAAATGCATGTCTATGTTGAAAATAAGCGGAGTTGAATCTATCTTGGCATTACACATTTTTCTTTTCTATTACA